>JAJJMC010019771.1:1315595-1348266 GCA_023531435.1 Papaver californicum
TGTTTTAGGTTGAAGTTAACTAACAAAGCAATTAAAAGTGATTAAGATGCAAGCAATGGAGAGAAATATGATGAAGGAATCCTTCTTCGTTACTAAACAATCATTGAGTAAGTATACTCATCTATTATTCATTCATCACATATTATCACCAACCGTAGAATGCTTTAAGATTTGTGAATTTAGGTTTGATCCTAGTAGTTAGACTCGATACGCTCGGTACACTTTCTAGTGTTTTTCTTACACGTCATTGTTCCACAGAATCCCTCTGTAAGGTCCCACATTCTCTACTTAGGTAATATGTTATGATACAATTACATATACCCAACTCTTACTAGCTTTAGATTAATTAACAAATCAATTTAGTTGGCCACCTAAACAATCTATCATTTAAGCATAAACATTCGTATTGGTAAAAGCAAACGATAATCATGTGAAGAACTTCAAAATAGATTCATATATAATAACTCAGATCATGTTTAGAACTTAGAATTCATCCTCAATCAATTAAGTTTTTAGCTACTCATGGATGTAGAAGCATCCATGATATACATATAAGAAAATATTTAAGAAATCGTTACGATAATGGAACCGCTTCGAAACCCTAACTTTCTCCTCTTTTCTGTTTTGTTGATCTCCTCCAAGACTTGCAAAGTAATGTAAAAGATTGTAAAAGATGTCTTGTTAATGTTTTGGGAGTATCCTCTTGTAGTACTTCATGATATCTAGGTTTATAATCCTTCCAGGACCGGGTTTCCTCTTTTTAGAAGTCAAAAACGCGGCAAACGGATCCCTTGGACTTTCTACAGTCGGTATAGATATTTCCCTACTAGCCATGCCGACAGTTGGCTAAACTTTCTGCTACTAAACTCTCTTCGGTCGGCATAGATTTGATGCTGATGAGCAATGCCGACTGAAGGTGTTTTTCTCTGCCCTTTTCGCGACGCAGTCGGCATAGATGTGCTGCTAATGAGCAATGCGGACTGTTGAGCTGTAGGTGACCATTTCTTCGTCTCGATTGTTTTGTTCATAACCTCTTCATGCGAACTCGGAATGACCTCATTCTTTTTGCATTGAATTCGTCTTCTCATTATATTCAAAATGGTATCAAGAAATCCTGGATTTGAATGAGTAGAAGTTATTTTTGGCCCTTTTTCACTTATAAAACTCAATTTCCTTAGTCATTTCATGTCGCAATGAACTCCGTTCTTCTTCTTTGGCCTTGGAATGCTTGAATATTTGGAGTACTTCACTTCTTATATCTTTTGTATCTAATTTCACTATTATTGGGATGATTCACCTAATACAAGACATAAGATAGAAAAAAACATAATAACAAGTAATATGCAAGAATTATAGCTAAAACATGCATGGATTTGGCACTAAAAACATGTGAATTATGCACCTATCAATAGTTTGGATAAATTTTGAAAGGTCTAACGGTATGCTAAAAGTAGAGTAAATTTGCATACTCATCCTACATAAAATAAAATGAACAAGTTTAGTGTTTAATACGAATAATCTTTTTAAAAGATATGTTAGTAAATCAAAATCACTTACTATTATTTCAACCGTCATTTAAGGAGTCCCATATCTATAAAAAAAATTGGATTGAAATATAATCTCTTACTGGTCTATCGATTACATATACCTTATTTTGTATATTTTTTTTGTGATTAAGATTATAAAATTGATCTACATAAATGTCGAAAACCTGGTTTCGTAAAGATATTATTCCTTGAGAGGAGATGCAATGAGATATGAGTTGATGAACCAAACTTTTAAGAGGAGGTGATGAGTGAAATATAATGAGTTTTGGTGTGTCTTGTTTGGTAGATAAGAAGTGCATTTATAGGGAACTGAGTATGTCGTGGACCCCCTGTTATAAGACTCACCGTTATACTATTGAATGCGCATTCAAACTTGGTTCAGTGAACTTTAAATTTATCTGACAGGTTATAAAGACGTTAAATGAGGTCGTTGACATGATATTTCATACGTCTTTTCAGTTCTGTAAATATAACATATTTCAATAGTTGTAAAGATATGATGAGACCAAAGTAGTTAATTTTGGGCTCGGTCTTGTCTCGGCCGACACCGAGACAATTTTATCTCGGGGATATTCTCGGTGAAATCTCGAAGTCTTTATTTTCAAAAATTATACCTGTAATTTATATTCAAAGTATTTTGCACACGTTATATATGTTAATCTTGTATAAATGTAAAGAAACCATACCAATTTTTAAGAAAAAAAGTTTTTTTTTGTTGGATTTGATCTTTATTACTAGATTTCCATATGTTAATCTTATCTCGTTGAGATCTACGTTGAATATCGGTGAAATCTCCGCAGTCACGATGGTTTTATCGGTCAAATCTCGTCTCGGCCGAGATTAACTACACTGGATGAGATCAGGACAATGTTATTTAAAATTAGGTAATACTTAGACCTAATATTTTTAGAAAGTAAAATGCTATTAAATTTAAATCACATTTAATTAACTAAATCCCTCCATCATTACCTTCATATAGTACTTCAACACTCTGCATGAGGATTAACGTCGTGGAATAACTATCAACACAAAATGATTGATTTTTCCATCACCTTAAAGATGTTGAAATGAGCTTGGTACCTGAAATTTGATTCTTTCCATCTTAGCCATTCTTCCAAAGATCTCGCTATAACTTCATCATCAGTTTCATTCCTAATTCGACATCGATTCACATTAGCGGTTAAAGTGGTAAATTCGAGAACTTCCATGCTTATTTTTTTATATTGACAGAAAAGGCCGGCTTTGTTCAGGTAATTGGGGTTACCGGTTTCAGTGCAGAAGTTATCATGGATGATATCCCAAAAAGTCATACTCATTGATCCATTCTACGTACGATCTTGACCCCTTGCTGGATAGTATACTACTAAGTTTCGATAAAGAGATAAATCTTCCTCTATGGTAAACTCAGCAAGATTAATATATGCTTGCGCCATATTTTTAAAATGTTGAGTCAAACAAAAGGTTTTTTTAGGATATTAGATGTATATAAGGCGTGGTTTTAAAATGGGTACGAGTGGAAATGTATATGACTAGGGATGCACATCGGGTGGGTCGGGTCGGGTTTGACCTCACCCACACCCGACCCCGCCTCCAGTTGGTTTTATTTTTTTCCACCCGCACCCGACCTGCCCAGATGGCGGGTCGAGTCGGGCGGGTGCGGGTCACCCGCCCAGATAATCATGCAATTATTTTTCATGGGTTTGGCTGTTTTTTTGATCCTCACGCGTGCCACCTGATAAACCATTTTAACTAACAATCGATAATCTTAAAATCTAAGTCCCAACATTCAAAATTATACAATAAAATTAGAGTTTTAATATGCAATTCTACGACATTTCCCACTAGCAACAAAAACAAGTTCATCTTAGTAGCAGCACCATCCAGGTCACCGAATAAGAATCAATCGTCATCTATGATGATGGAAGAAGCAACAAGGTTACCAAATAGCTCTGCAACAAAAGAAATAAACAATTAGAATGAAAAAGATTAAAAATACCAATAATAATAAAGTGTATGAAGTTAAGAACCATGATCCATGAAGTATAAATTATACCCGACTCAAGAACATCAACCTCCTCCTCCTCGACTCCAAGGCTAGAAGAATCTTTGTCAATTGGTGTACGTAACCAATTTTGCAATAAAATTAACGCCTTAAGTGTTCTAGGCTTTAAGGAACTTCGAAAAGGATCCAAAATTCGTTTTCCGGTACTAAAAGGTGATTCAGAAACAACAGAAGAAACAGGTATAACAAATATATCTTTGGCTATGAGTGGTAAAAATGCCAAACCTCGCAGCGTTGATCTTCCACCAAAGTAATATATCAAAAGAAGAATCCTCATTGGCCGGAGAGTAGATAGGCTCAGCCAAGTATCTTTCCACCTCAGATCTTCTATGATCCTCCGCATTACTCAATTGATTTTTGCGTTTATTCCTTTCTTCCTTATACTTAGCCTTGCCAGAAATAGAAGAACCTTGAGCAGAAGTAGAACTAGAGTTACCTAGAGACTCGGATGAAGATATCATACTTTCAGTTGTATGTTCTAATTTATAAGCTGTGAACAGTTCATCAAAATCCTTTTTAACTTTATCAACCCAAGCTTTTACCCTTATTTGTTTTATCACAGGGTCGTAATGCACAACTAAATATTCTACAGTCACATACAATCCTTGTTCTTTCTCTCGTGGATCCATAAGTACAGCAATAAACATCAACGAATTCATTTTTTCAAAATCTCCCCAATACTTGTTGTACTTGAGCAACATTACATCGCCCATGTGACTTAAGAAAGGATCCTCGTATCTATTTTTCCAATCTTCTAATTCTTGACGAACAGTACTGAGTTCTTCCAAGAATGAGTGGGAAGTAACATATGTAGAAGCTGAAAAAGCAACAGTTGAATCATAGAATACCTTTAGAAACTGAATCAGAACTCTGGAATTGCACCAATCATAACTTTCAGGAGCATGCACTGGAGGCCTTTTCTTCTTCTTGGATTTTCTAAGAGCAACATCTACTTCTTCTTCTGGAATATCTACTTCTTCTTCTTCATCGTGAGAATCTAGATCAAAATCAGCATATATATCAACATTGTCATCACCGTCACCCATATGAAAAGATGGTACTGGAATATCATAACAAAACTTCTCACGGAATGCCCTATCTGACTCATGTAGCCTTTCAAAAGCTTTTTCATACCTCTCTGCAGCAACTAACATCAAATAAGTAGAATTCCACCGCGTTTTCACATCGAAAATCAATCCTTTTTTACAATCTATCCTTGCCATCTCAGAAGCATCCATAAACTTCTTCAATCTTGCGGGAGATTTTGTGACATACTTTACCACTGCCCTGATTCTGAGAAGTGATGTATGGTACTTTTTTAAACCATCCTTAACGACAAGAGCAAGTACGTGGGACGCACATCTAACATGCAAAAATTTAGCTCAAAGTAATGAAGAACCCCAACTAACAACTTGTTTTCTCAAATAATCAATAACAGTTTTATTAGCAGATGCATTATCAAGAGTGACAGTGAATACTCTCTCAAGCCCCCATTCCACCAAACATTTCTCCAAAGCCTTACCAATTTGTTTACCTTCGTGACTTTCAATCAAACAAAAACAGATGATTCTTTTATGCAGCTTCCATTCCCGATCAATAAAATGAGCCGTTACAACCATGTAATTGTAGTTCTGCATCGATGTCCAAGTATCAGTAGTAAGACATACTCTTGTCTTATTTGTCTTGAAATAACTTATCAATGCGGCCTTCTCATTCAAAAACAACGTGCATATATCATGATACACTATCATACGACTTGGAATCTTAAATCTCGGCTCAAGAAACTTACTGTAAGCCCTAAAACCTTCGCCTTCAACAATTCTAAAAGCCATTTCATCTGTAATAATAAACCTAATCAACGCTTTTCTACATCCTTCTTGAGAAAAACTGACCCCCACCAACTGTGGTTCCTCTCCCGACTCGCACGGCTGAAAACCAAGTGTCTGTTGTCCTCCCTGCTCCTTATTAACTGATTTCTTGTACTCAATACACTTCTCTAAATGATGAGAAAGATTGGTAGTCCCATGTGTTTTACCACCAATCTTGTAACTACCCCGACCCTTTGTACAATGCTTACACTTTGCTTTAGCACCATCTTCTATAATATCGAAGTGATTCCATACCCAAGATTTCTTCACACCAACTCTAGGCTTCTTATTTGATGATGAAGGTTGAGAAGATGGTCTCGCGGATGATGAAGGTTGACTAGATGGTGACGTTGATGACCCAGCTTTACTCCTTGTCCCTGCTAAGGATGCTGGTTGACGTTGAGGTGGAGGTCCCATACAACTTTGGGATGGTCTTCCTTGTACAAGTGGAAGATCTGAACTAACGTCATCTTCTGAGATTTCAACCATGTTGATAACCTACAAGGAAGAGATGGCAGAAGGGGTGAGTTATCATACATACATATGTATTAGAAATTGAAAAGTATAACACATTACACATTTTATAAATTTTCAAAGGAAAACTAAGATTTGTTCGATACATGTACTTGTATTTAAATGCAATCTGCAAAGGCAGTAATAATCTTGCATACAACATTTCACTGTGGTTAGAATGAGTTATCTGTGTTGGTTAGCTAAATCAAACAGTAACTATATTTGCATTTCCAACTTCATTGTGGTTAGAAATTAGAATGAGTTATCTGTGTTGGTTAGCTAAATCAAACAGTAAGAGAGGATACATATGTCACAATTTCTATACATTATGGAAGGTGGTTATTCATGACCAGTTTTATTCTTCACTTCATCCAAGGATTTGCATGCCCTGGTGCTTGTTTATCAACTGCACTATTTTTGGTTATTTCATAATTATAAAAAGGTACTTAATCTCTGTGTTTTACAGCTATTTACCTGAACAAATGAGGAATCCTGAGACCTTCAAGTGTAAGTATTCAATATTGCCTAGTCCAGTTTCTCTTTTATCATTAGCAAGCTGTGATTTGGTTAGGCATAGAAGTTGGAGTAACTATGTAAGCACATACATATGATACCGATTGAAATAGTTTCAACCACCAGTGAGAGCCTAAAAGCACAGTGAGAGCCTAAAAGCTGAATAACACAGTGAGAGCCTAAAAGCACGGGATTATTAGTTAGTCAATCTTGTCAGGTTACTGTACTATCTGAATAACACAGTGAGAGCCTAAAAGCTGGTTACTGCTGGTATTCATTATAAACTAAATATTGTTAAACAAGATGCTATGCTAAAAAATTCACTTAAAAAATTTGCGTTTCTGTTTTTATTCATCCGAGATGCAGTTTCTTCATGCCTACTGCAGAAATCAGTCCAGATTCGCTCATGCTTTGGGGTATCTAAAATAATCAGGTCTTCGTAAAATTCATATAGCAATTATGCTATAATGTAATAAAGTACATATCCAAATTTCAGCTACAACCGATAATCATACAGTGAGAAATTTAGCAATCACTGGAACTGTCCAGGATTTTTGTCCGCAGAATGCAGTTACGTTTAGCTCACACTTAAGGGTACCTACACAGCTCAGATCTTCTTGAAATTTTTATTATACCTTTATCACGTAAATAAATATAAGATACCAAAATATTAACACAATCCAACCAATGGATCTTAATATATGAGCAGAACAACAATGTACAATCTAGAGTTTGCAATCAGGCATGAAAGATTTTCTTCCAAAAGTTTCATTGTCACGAATTGAGTAGTAGCCTTAGATACCCAATTCACTAATTATTGACTTCAGAGTTCTTTATATTTAACCCCTAAAATACCCATAATCCATGGTTGAAATTCAGGTTCTTTAACTGGTCTTTATGACCAAATATTTCAGCATAACTCGAGCTCAAATACACCATACAACCAAGCTCAAAACCAGTACTAACCCTTCTAATTAACTCCTATAACAACACCCTATGAATACCACTAACCCACACCTTTCCTCACTAGGAAAGAAAATTCCACAATGAGATCATGAAGAGAACAACTTAGGAGATATTCATATATCCAGTTCAAGTTCAATCAAATATTCAAGTAAGAATCAAGTACACATGATAACTTGAGTACCAAAACAATAAATGAAGAAAAACACCAGAAACCCAATTCTTGTAAACTAATGGAACGTATTTGAAACACTAGTTTCCAATACCAAGAAGTGACCAACATATCATTTTCAAGTTCAGTTGCAACCATGGACTGTAAAGAACACATACTTGATTCAATACTCAAACTGCAAGGTACTTGGAAAATTTCAACAAGATTGATACAATGGAATTCATGCAGTCATGGTCCAGAGGTTCAAATTTCTACAAATTCAGTTGTTAAAACTCCAATTTTAATAGATTACATCAACCCATTCAAGCATTAATTATGTATTGACATTAGAAACAGATTTGGGAAAATTCCCCAAATTTTAACTTGAAGAACCCTAGTTCTAAAATTGATTTACAAACACTCAAAACTAGTAAAACCCTATCACAGATTTACAAACACTCAAAACTAATAAAACCCATATTCAATTGCTACTAAATCATGTAACGAACACATTAATTTCAATTAGGGCAAAAAATTTTTAATAAAAGAAACAGTACCTGTACGGCTGTAAACCTGATAGAGATTCAACTGATGGTGGTGATGAACTGATGATGCAGTTGGGTTCACGGTGGTGGTGGTGGTGTGCTCTGGAAAGAATCGTTGAAGAAGAAATGGAAGTATGGAACAGAGAAGAAGATGAAGTCTCTGAAAAGTGAAAAATGAAAATAGTCGATGGGTTGAATCAGTTGAGGATTATGAGTTATGAGTGAGATGGCGGGTGGGCGGGTCGGGTCGGGTGAGAGGAGTTATCACCCGCACCCGACCCGTTGATAAGCGGGTTTAAGAAAAATCACCCGCACCCGACCCATTCATCGGCGGGCCGGGTAATTTTGGGCGGGTGCGGGTCGGGTTGGCTGGTTGGGTTGGGTTTGTGCAGCCGTATATATGACCTTTTTTGAAAGAAAATCATTTTTGAACGTTTTATTAAAATATTATATTATAACGGCTATATGAGCGTTCAATAAAGACTATAGGAACGGTTTATTAACTACTATATTTTTTCCATTGAAACCACACATTTATATTAGTTTTCTTAGAGGACAACCTACCCAAACCATTCTCAACCAACACTATCAATATGTATTCCAATGACAAAGGGGAAAAAGTATTGTGTATAAGCAGAAAGAAGTTTGCCCATTATGTTATATGGATAGTCATAGTCTGATGCAATACCCTTCGATGTATTCTATGTGTCCACAACAAGATTGTTCTGGAATTCAAATGGTCATTGAATTACCATCGGAAAAAATTAGGTATTTGCAATGTCAATTTCCTAATTGTAGTGAACAACCGTAATTTCTATAGGATGCTGTGAAAGCTAAAAAAGATGAAAATATAGAAAATCTTTGCTAAAAATTCAAACTGAAATCCAAATTAAAGAAGTTATAGTGCAACCATTATGGAGAAGAAGGTCATCATAAAAAGCATTGTCCAAACAAAATGTGGAAATCCCAAACCCTAATTGAATGCTCAAGTGTTATTGAATGTGCAAACCCTACTTGTAATGCTTATATGGAAATCCACACATATGGAGCGAGAGACTCGTACGAAAAACAATTTTGGGAATGCCCTAAATACCATTTGATGGAATTGACAAATTAAGTGCTTTTATGTTTTAGTTTCATCGAGAGTTTAAATTTGATGAATATGATGTAATGTGGTTATTAATAATTAATGTTGAATGTTTATATTATTGTTGAAAGTAAAGGGTTGATCTTTGTTGGGTTATTTTTGAAAATCAAATAGTTATAAATTTGAAACATGTGACTAGACGCCTGCAGAGACTGTAGACTAATATTGAAAGAAGTGACGATACGTCTGCAAATATAGTGTACTGAGATTGAAAAAATTACCCTACGCCTGCAAAGACTGTAGAATGAGATTGAACGAAGTGACGAGACTCCTTTATTTCATAGTTGTGAGACCATATTAAAAATATATTCATTGTAATCCAACGTATCAATGTTATCCCTTCTCATTCATTAAAATCCAAAAATAATAACACACTTTATCCAAACCAAAAGACAATACACCGATTGAAATGCAAATAACAAAAGCTTACTACGGTACCCAATTAAACCCTAACTCACTTTCGTAGGAATCATGGTTACACTAATCTTGTGCAACAAGCCTTTTGAACCACTAAGTGACCCTAGTGGACGAGTTGTTTCTCATGAGGGTTTACGAAGATATTTACCCACAAAATCAACTCTAATTAATTGGATTAATCTTCATCGGAATCCGAATTGGGAGGAGGATTGAGATTTAATCCCGCAATAAAGCTAGGGAAGTCTGTCTTTGCAAATTGATAACACTTATTAAATTCAAAATCTCTGCACCTTAGTTGCTGGTAGTTCGTTTGTGTCAGTCTCTCCTACAAAATTAAACTGTAGTGTTTATTAGTACAAAGAAAAAACAATAAAAATATGAAAGAGTAACTGGATAAAATTTACAAGTATTTCCATTGTCCTTGATTCAGGACAACTATATTTTCTTTTAATGCCCGTTTGGAGGGCCATATTATCCACCATGCCTTTCTGGATTACTTGATATTTATCATGTATGTTTTGCATCGTTCTTTGACGAGTATTTCTATAATCTCTTTTATAATAACTCCATACTATCCAAAATATTTCAGTTGGTATTGCTCCTTGCCGGACTTCAGGATGAAATGCTTGAAATTTTTTGATGATAACTAAATCTTCTTGTGAATCATAGCTAGCCATATTACTTGAAGATATATTTGGAATGGATTGAGTAGACAAAGTTAGTATAACTTACATGAGATGGAGATGAAATGAGAAGAAATGAATTTAAATATGTGTTGTTTGGTGTAGAAGCAGTGGATTTATTGAGACATTTATGAACCAATCAGTTGATAAACTTATATTTCGAAAAAATATTCGTTCTGACCCAATGACTCAGAAGATAAACCCGTTAATGTGAAATATAAGGGCAAAATCGATTTTCAAAAAATAACAAATTCTTATTTTCATTAATAAGTTTATTGCATTTCATAGGTCATAACATACATAACACCAATTAAGGATATGTTAGGATAGGTTACTAAGGAAAAATACAATAACTTAAATAACTAACCTATCCTAAACCCTAGCTTATTTTCATAGGAATCACGGTTACATTAACATGTGCAACAAACCTTTTAAACCACCAGGTGACCCTAGTGGACGATTTGGGTCTCGTGAGGGTTTACTGAGAGATATACCCACAACATCTACCAGTATCCATCTTACTCTTCACCATATTCTCCAGGAGGATTACTAGGTGTTAATTCTGGGTTGAGTTCCAGAAAGTCATCCTTGAAAATTAAGTAGCATTCATAGTATTTGAATTCCTGTCATGTCCTTTGAAGATAATAATTTTCCCCCGGTTGCTTCTACATGAAAAAAATAAATATTGATTTAGTATTTAATAAAAGTAAGGGGTTTTAAAATGTGTAGTTAACTGAAAATCACCTACAATCTCTACAACACAAAATCCAGCTGGCAGGTTTCGGTAAATTGGTGCTAAGATGGATATATACAATTTTACTGTTTTTTTATAGCTCCAACCCTATTTTATATAACATGCACACTTCTTTGGTTAGGATTTCCATGACTAGCTACTAAATTGTCTCTGATCAGTTCCCAGAAATCTACACCCGAAACTAGGTTTTGTCTAACATTGGGCGAAAGCACAATGTTGATCCAAGATGTTATGATGGCCAAATATTCCTCTGAGGTAAATCTAGAAACCACACTTACAAAAATTGAATAGAAAATGTTAGGAGATGCATAAGAGAATGTTGATAATAATGATATGTTATTTTGGTTAAGAGGAACTTAATTTATAGGATTTCTAAGAATATGGTATGCCTTTATGTTGAGGGCAACATGTGATATTGTGTATCGTAATTTAAATCACTATTATTGATGTATCACATCCTTAATTTTATTTATTATTATTGATATATCTCGTCGTTCTTTCAAAGAAACCCTTATTGATGTGTCTCGTCGTTCCTTTGAATCACTCTTCGTAATTATTTTATATCACTGTTATTAACGCGTCTCATTATTACTTTATATCACTAATAACAATTTGTATGTCGTTTTTTAATAAAAATATATTTTTCATTAACAAGTTTACATCATTACACCAATCCGAACATGCAAAACACCGATTGAAAATATGTGAGGATAATACACTGAGAAAAAAATACAGAAACTTAAAGAACTAACATATCCTATTTGTAAACCCTAACTCACTTTCGTAAGAATCACGGTAACACTTAGCATGTGCAATAAGCCTTTTAAAACACTATACGACCCAAGTGGACGAATTATGTCTCATGAGGGTTTATTGAGTGATGTACCCATAAAATCTACCTGTATCTGTCTTACTCTTCACCGGAATCTCCAGGAGGATTACGGGGTGTTAATTCCGGGTTGAGTTAGGGAAACTTTTCCTTTATAATTAAGTAGCATTCATAATATTGGATTCACGTCTTGTTCTTTCAAGATAATACGTTTTCCCTAGTTCCTCCTGCATGAAACAAACAACACGTAGAGGATGATACACAAATATTTAATTAAATAAAGATCGCTACAACAATTTCAACCATAAGATCAGGTGGCCTAGTCATGTAAATCTTTAAAAAGATGGATACATATAGTTTTACCGCTCGTTTTATAGTTTTATCCCTATTTTGTATGACCAAAATAGTTTTGTTGTCATAAGATGTCCCGTAACTTGCTAATAAATTGTCCCTTACAAGTTGCCAAAAGTTTACATCCCCAGCTAGGTATCGTCTAACAACTGGTGGAAAAGTAAGATTCACCCAAGATGTTATGATGACCATATCTTCCTCCATAGTAAATCTAGCATCCATAGATGTGAAACTGATAAAAATAGAATATTAAGAGATGGATAAGATGATATGCAGAATTGCGTTGTGCTATTTAGGTGGTGAGGGAATCAATTTATAGGAACACTTGTAAAGATGTGTTGTAAATCACTGTTGTTGATACGTATTGTCATTTCCATCACTGTTATGAAAAAACTCGACATAAGATGTCATTCGGATTTATTTATACGTATTGTCAAGCCTTTTATATCACTGTTAAAAAGAAAATTGGACACGAGGCGTAAATCGATGTTATTGATACGTCCAATCATTGTTTTATATCACTTTAATAAAGAAAACTCGTCATGTATTAAGATCAATGGTTTTTGTATATGTCTATCTAATTGAATCTGTTATGTCCGGGTGTGTGCAATCTCATTCAACAAGTTATAGGATATTAATCATACGATTTAGTAATGAAGAAGATGACGGTGTTGTGAAAGCCTGGATTTCTGTTACAAATTATATGACTAAAAGGTCATCTGAAAATGAAGGGAAAAGGTTTTGGGACCGGGTATTTCAAGCATGTGAGCAACTTACTGGAAATGGAAATAATAAAACTAAGATATCGATTAAAAATATATTTAGTTTGATCAACAATAAAGTTGCAATTTTTTTATAATAATGGTTGAAGTCAACTTAAGGCATCCAGAATTGTCTTATGAACATCAAGTGAGTATGCCAACAATTTGTTTAATCCATTTATCCTTTAAATATTAAGTAATTTTTATTAGTAATACTAATTTTTTTCCCTTGTTTTAATTTAGAAAATGAAAGCTCATATTGAATATCGTCAAGACACATATAAACTATTTAAGTTTGATGTATTGTATGAGCTTTAAAAGGATTGTGTTGCCGCATATAATGCAACATGAATATTTCAGTGTAATCGAGTTTATTTTGAAAATGAAATGTCGTTTATTGTTTATGTTATTGCAGTTATTTCTATTAATTTCAAAACATAGGGTACCGATTGAAAATTAAGAACGCTGACTTATATTAAAACATATTATTCGTACATTTACAAAACAAAAACTAAAATTGATACATGATAATTTGATGACTAAGAAGTAAAAAAATTAATTAATATATTAGACGAGGATCATATCTCATTCGAAAACATATCTGCATCTTCAATACTATATGTTTCTTCCACTCATGTAATATGTCGAGATCCACCAATCATATTTTCATTCCTTTACATCTATGTTTTTCAAGGATGACCAATTCTACATTTTGAGTTTTTTTTTTCTCTCTCTCTCTTCTGTAGCCGTACTTTTGTTGGAGAAAAATGAACTTAAAATGTATTTTGGTCATGGTGGGAATGGACCTTAGGACCTAGAATTCACTAAGGGCACTAGCTCATTTTTCACTATTGTGAATGAAGAACCTTTAGTCCCACATTGGAGAGACTAGAGATGAGTCCTCTCTTTATTACCACAAAAAATGCAACTAACGGAGGGCCCTTAGGGTTTAGAATATTTTGTGGTTAGGAGAGGACTAAGGCAATGGGCTAGTTGGAGCAAACATACTTTTCACACATGTGCGGTGCTTCGCACCGAAGCACGCAGCTTGCGGTTGCGGCTTGCGGCTTGCATGCTTGTGTGCTAGCGAGCTTGAGTGCTTGTGGACTTGCGGACTTGCGGCTGCGGCTGTGGTTGCGGGTGCGAGAGTGACTGTGGCTACTGCTGCGGGAATGAGTATGCTTGCGGGTGCGGGCAAACCAAGACTTACTTTTTTGAACATAAATTATTTCATTAAATTTTGTTTTAAATGTGGGGGCATATGACCCGACGAGAATAACTCTTGTCATAAAAGAAAATAAGTTTTTCCCGTTTTATTACCGTTTCAAATTAAATTTCGCACTTAAATTTTTGATTAAATACAAAATTTATTCTCATTCAATACTGTGCGGATTTCACTCTTCTTTTGGCTATAAAAGAAAAACGATTTTTTCATTTCAACTCAGTCCAGAGCAGGCTACTATCCCTAGCTCTTTTCCCCTCTTCTCGCTTTGTTTTGCGCAACTGTGTGTTTATTTCCCTTCTATTATCTTGCTGTTAAGTTCTTGAGGGTGATTAGTATTGTGCTTATACTAATCATAATGAGCAGTTCTTTCCTGGACACATCTCCTCTGTTGGGGTATAGCATCTCTTATTATATAGGTGTACCCGAGGACTATTGTGTTAAGGACAATTTGCTGAGCAGGTGGCTCTTTCCTTGTGTGTGCATCAACATCAGAGTGTATATCATTTCAGTGATTTTCTACGTTAACAATTTTCTCTGTTTAGTGTTATTTCCATTGTTGCAGATCCAACAATCTTAACACAATACATACTTATTCTGTTTCGATGGCTAAAAGTGATGTAGATAGACCACAAAATTTCAATGACAAAGATTTCAAAAGATGGTAATCCAAGATGTTATTCTTTCTGAGTTTTCACATGCTTGATGAATTAGTTCTGAAATCCTTTGATGAGAGTTTAAATGATGCGGGAAATGAAAGAGAGTTAGAAAGTTGGAGTAGACAGAACTATATGGCCAAAAACCATATTCTGAACAGTTTAGAAGATTTTCTTTATGATTTCTATAACGCAAAAGAAAACTTTTCTGCGTTTGACTTATGGGATGCCTTAGAAGCAAAATATGAAGCGGAAACTGCTGGTAGTAAGAAGTTTTTAGTTGCCCGGTTCCTGGAATACAAAATGACAAATGACAAATCTGTGGTTGACCAATTTCTTGAACTTCAGCTCATTATCAATGAAATTATTACTGAAGGTATGGTCATAGATGAAACGTTTCAAGTGTCTGCGGTGATTGAGAAATTACCTTCTTCTTGGTCTGAATACAAACAAAGACTGAGACATGAAACTGGTGAAGTCAGTATGGTTGAATTGGGTAAGAATATACAAGTGGAAGAATTGATGTGCCCCAAAGACAAGAATGTATCTTCCGCAAGGGACATGTCCAACAAGGCTCATGTGATTGAACACAAGACTGAAAATCGGTGACCGCAGCAACCGCAAGCCTGGTCCGAGAAAGGTAATTTTTCTAAACCCAAATATGGCATTGGTAAAATTAAAGGTGCTTGTTATGTTTGTGGAATTCTTGGCCATATGGCAATGCATCGTAGAAAATGTAAGGATTTTAATAACAAGAAAAACAATGCTAATTTGGTTAAAAGCAACAAGAACGAGTTTTCTGGTACGGTGTCTGAAGTCAATTTGGTAACCAATGTGAGAGACTGGTGGGTAGACTCTGGTGCTACCAAGCATGTCTGTGGAAACAGAGATATGTTCACCTCCTATCAGAAGGTAGGGGAAGGGGAGAAACTCTACATGGGTAACTCGTCCGCAGCACAAGTTGCGGGAAAAGGCAAAGTTAGGATGAAACTCACTTCTGGACAAACTCTCACATTGAATGAAGTTCTTCATGTTCCGGAAATCAGCAAAAATCTTGTATCTTGTTGTGTATTAGATGATAAGGGTTTCAAACTAGTTTTTGAATCTGGGAAAGTTATTGTCACTAAGGGTAAGGACAATGTAGGAAAGGGTTATAAGACTGAGGGTCTATATAAACTGAATGTAACCTCTGTTGAAATGAATAAAATTGATTCTTCTTATGTTTGTGTGTCATTGAATGTTTGGCATGGTAGACTTGGTCATGTAAACTATAAATCAATGAATAAACTGGCTAGCATAGGCTGCATACCCAAATTTACTTTGGAAAATGAACATAAATGTGAAATATGCGTAGAATCAAAATATACTAAAAAATCTTATAAGAAAAATATTCAGAGAAATTCTAAACCCTTAGAATTAATTCATTCAGACCTAGTTGACATGAAATCAGTTCAAACTAGAGGTGGTAAAAAATGGTTTGTCACATTTATAAATGACTGTACGAGGTACTGTCACATATATTTACTTAAAGGTAAGGATGATGCCTTAGAAGCCTTTAAGATATATAAACTAGAAGTTGAAAACCAAATGAGTGATACCATCAAAACTGTTAGGTCTGACCGTGGTGGTGAGTATGTAATTCCTATATGAGATTTTTGTATAGAACACGGCATTATACATGAAGTAACCCCTCCTTATTCACCACAATCTAATGCTGTGGCTGAACGGAAAAACCGAACCCTTAAGGAGATGACGAATGCCATGTTAATTAGTTCGGGACAACCTGCAAACTTGTGGGGGGAGGCCGTCCTCTCAACTTGCTTTGTCTTGAACAGAGTACCCTTTAAAGGATCATACAAAACTCCATATGAGTTATGGAAAGGTAGACAACCTTCTTATGCATACTTTAAAGTGTGGGGGTGTTTGGCTAAGGTGTCCATTCCTCCACCTAAGAGAACCAAGATAGGATCCAAAACCGTTGACTGTGTCTTCATAGGTTATCCTGATCATACTACTGCATATAGATTTATGGTTGTGAGTTCTGAAATATCTGAAATATCTGAAATTCGTATGAATACTATTATGGAATCTAGGGATGCTGTGTTATTTGAAAATGTTTTTCCTTTGAAATCTGAATCTCGCATGATTTGTGTTGATCCCCTAGATGTCCCTTCTACTAGTCAGACATTACCTGTAGAGGAAGATGAATTTGAGCCTAGAAGAGGTAAAAGACTTAGAACAGAAAAATCTTTTGGACCAGACTTCATAACATGCCTAGCTGAGACTGATCCACAGACTTATAAAGAAGCCATGACTTCTTCTGAAGCTCCATGGTGGAAATAAGCTACCATTAGTGAAATGGATTCCATTATACAGAATGATACTTGGGAGATTGTAGATTTACCTCTAGGGTGTAACCCATAGGTTGTAAATGGATCTTCAGAAGAAAACATAAGGTAGATGGAACTGTGGAAAAATACAAAGCTAGATTAGTAGCTAAAGGCTATAACAAAAAGAAGGTGTAGATTTCTTTGATACTTATTCACATGTTACGAGAATTACTTCCATTAGGATGCTAATTGTTATTGCTGCCATTCATAACTTAGAGATACATCAAATGGATGTAAAAACAGCTTTTCTAAATGGTGAATTAGATGAAGAAATTTATATGGACCAACCTGAGGGATTTGTAGTGAAAGGTTTTGAAAACAAAGTTTGTAAACTAAGAAAATCTTTGTATGGTTTGAAACAAGCACCTAAACAGTGGCATGAAAAATTTGATCATGTAATGATTTCTAGTGGTTTTAAAATTAATGAATCTGACAAGTATGTTTATACTAAACTTGTGAATGATGCCTGTATGATTGTATGCTTGTATGTTGATGATATGCTTATACTTGGTACAAACATGGATGTAATTAATTCCACAAAGAGCATGCTAAATGAGAACTTTGACATGAAAGACTTAGGCCCCGCTGATGTGATCTTAAGATTAGAATAAATTCTAATGGATATAGTCTTAGTCAATCTCATTATGTTGAATCTGTGCTTAGAAAATATAACCAACTTGATTGTAAACATGCTTGTACTCCTTATGATCCTTGTTGTAGACTCAAAAAGAATAATGGTAACGGAGTTTCACAACTTGAATATTCACGTGTTATAGGAAGTCTGATGTATTTAATGAACTGTACGAGGCCAGACATTGCTTATGTTGTGAGTAGGTTGAGTAGGTATACATGTAATCCGGGACAAGAGCATTGGGATGCACTTATTAGAGTGTTAAGGTACTTAAAGTACACTTTGAACTTTTGTATAAGTTATGAGAGATACCCTACGGTCCTAGAAGGATTTTATGACGCAAACTGGACATCGGACTCAGAGGAGTCTAAGTCTACGAGTGGATATGTTTTCACTCTATCTTACGGGTCTGTATCTTGGAAGAGTTCCAAACAGACATGTATAGCTCGATCCATTGTGGAATCAGAGTTTATTGCGTTAGATAAGCAGGAGAGGAAGCCGCTTGGCTAAGATGCTTTTTAGAAGACATTCCTCTTTGGTATAGGCCTGTGCCAGCTATATCTATACATTGTGATATTCAAGCTACAATAGCTGATGCTAAAAACAACAACTATAATGGGAAGTCTATACACATTCGTAGAAGACACAATTCCCTAAAAAAACTAATTTCAACTGGCGTTATTTCTGTTGACTTTTTGAGGTCTAAGGAGAATATCGTGGACCCTTTGACGAAATGTTTGTCCAAGGAGATAGTTAGTAATGCATCAAGGAGAATGTGGCTTAATCTCATCAAATAAACTTTCCATGAAGGATACTCAACCTTGCTGACTGGAGATCCCAAGATCAAGGTTTCGAATGAGACAACTAATATGTGGTGGGTTAAAGGAAAAAGTATCATAGAATTTCATTCTCCGTCCCTTCCCTATGGTGTAGACGTGATAGTGTGACTGCATGTGAGGATGACTTTTTATTAAGTCTTATTAAGTTATATAGTTTCAATTTAAGATTGAAGTGGGGTGTAGAAGTAAACACTCTTGATAGAACTCACCTATCTGAATGAGGAAGTGGGCCGCTACCTATGAGAACTGAGCTGATTCTCTAGAGCATTCTGAGAAACAAGATATGTCCAGGGCCAAAATGGACACAACGACACGAACTTAACAGCACCTAGAGAGATATCACGCGTGGAAGTTATTGATGAACTACACCAAACGATGGCATTTCAAGATATCGCGTTCACTGTCCATCAAGTAGTTCCGGTAATTTCTCACTAAGCAAAGGTTCAAGACCTTATGGACACCTCTTTCCTAAGAGGTATTTCTCGCTTTCTGATTTCTTATTTTCATCGGGTTTTCATTCATGTGGGGGATTGTTGGAGAAAAGTGAACTTAAAATGTATTATGGTCTTGGTAGGAATGGACCTTAGGACCTAGAAGTCACTACGGGACACTAGCTCATTTTTCACTATTGTGAATGAAGAACCTTTAGTCCCACATTGAAGAGACTAGAGATGAGTCCTCTCTTTATTACCACAAAAAATGCTACTAAGGGAGGGCCCTTAGGGTCTAGAAGCTTTTGTGGTTGGGGGAGGACTAAGGAAATGGGCTAGTTGGAGCAAATATACTTTTCACACATGTGTGGTGCTTTGCACCGAAGCACGCACGCTTGCGGTTGCAGCTTGCGTGCTTGCGGACTTGCGGACTTGCGGCTGTGGTTGCGGGTGCGAGAGTGACTGTGGCTACTGCTGCGGGAATGAGTATGCTTGCCGGTGCGGGCGTAGCTTAGGCTGCGGGAAAACCAAGACTTATGTTTTTGAACATAAATTATTTCATTAAATTTTGTTTTAAATGTGGGGGCGTATGACCCAGCGAGAATAACTCTTGTTGCAGATCCAACAACTTTCCCTTTCTCTGGCCAAAGTTTCCCTTTCTTTTTGGTCAACTAACTTTCTTAACATATCACATTCTTCGCCTTCGGTCGTATTATTTATTTATTATTTTTTCATAAAATTGCAAAATATTATTCTATCCTCGTTCTATTATTTTAGCCATACTCATTTCTACTTTACCTTTATCTCTACTTGGCCTATTGGTTAACCCTTGGGAAAAAATCGTATAGATGTTAATGTTGAACCGCCACCATATGGAGTAGGTGACGAATTACTATCATCATCGGATAGAGCTTGAGAACTCGAAGGTTGGGTCGATTGACTGGTTGGAACATGGTGTTTTTTTATAGTTTTCAGGTCACAACCTTCCAAATTATATAATTTTGAAAAGTTGGTCATGTTTCCATGGATTACCGTTTTATCCCTCTTCAAATTTGATTTTAGCTTATGCGCACTGTAATTATTTAAATAAAAAATATTAATGGTATGTTACATTTATATGAACAATGTAATTGAAATGTTTCAATAAGACCACGTACCACCTGGGCCTCGTTCCATCCTCTCGGTGAGTTCCTAAGATAAGCCGCTACAATTGCTGCGAATCTCTTAACATCCCTTTTTAGTGTGCTCATTCTGTTTTGAAATTCCTTTAACGTTTTGTGTGTACGTGGCCCAACCGTTCTGCAGTATTCTTCTACAATTTCCCCCCAAAATGTTTCCATGTCCTGATACCTCCCTACTATTGAATCTATAGCAAATATTATGTAAGCTTTTGCTAAAATAACATCTTCTGCCCTTGAAAAGTTAACAATTTGTTTTAACAAATAAATGAAATAAAACAAATAATTTAGGATAATAAATGCAAATCTAGTAGAAAAAGGTAAGGAGATTTTTTACTGGATTCATTTAGGTAAAACACATGTTTTATATAATGGTTGTTGGGGATTTTTCCGTTGGAACTTCAAACTTAGAAAACGGATAATGATAATCCTTTTTATTATATACACCGCTAGATCAACATAGTTGTTGTGCAACCGTTGAAGATCTAACGGGTCGGATATAAAAACGGATATTCGTTAAGCGGATAGTCATTATCCGTTTTATTTTACAGCTATTATATCTTCAACGATTTCTCAACGGCTATGTTGATCTAACAATTTAAATCATAAAACAGATAACCGCTATCCATTTTATAAATTGCCTTACAATGGTAGATAATAAACCAGCCTCCCACCCTATAAATAATAAACAACTTACGAAATACAACAAACATTCTATGCCTAACATATCCAATTTCCGTAGTCAACTTCAAATAAAATATATCAAGTTTCATTCTATCACCAACCTCAAGCTCATACCATAAAATACCTCCATTCACTATTGGGGAAGGCGACAATTTTGTCCGCAGTTATTGCAAAGTAATTGATCTACCCAATATTGGATATACTCGTAGCAACAATATGTGGGTACTTGTTTAAGAAGATTTTGAATAAGTCTCCGGTTTAAACCCTAGAACAAGACAAGCGCTCACAAATCTCCTTGTGAATATAGGGAAAAATTGTACGTTATTCATAATTTTCCTAATACATTCAAATAATAACAGGGAAGAGGCTATGAATGTACATGCTACTCTAAAAGTTACCCCGTTTATTTATTGTTGCGTGAACGAGTTATTTAGGCCGAGAATCATAGTTAATTAAACATTTCATGTAATATGAATATTTAATTAATAGTTTATCTAATTGATTAATATCTTTAGTTAGTTAAATATTTCTTAATTAATGTAATGTGCTTAACTAAGTAAGCATATATTTAGGATTTTACATACATAGTACCGTAATCGTAGTTTCAATGTTTTCGTAGAAGGATTAAATAAAAATTACATTTCAAGACCTATCGGCTTACTGTCCATCAACAAAAAATGCTCCATCAGGCTGGTACAAATCCTGATCAACATATACCTTGTTTTTATCTTCACCAGAGTCCAATTGGTTGTCTATTTGATTTCCTGACATCTCACCATCCCTTAAAACTTGATTATGTCGTTCCCAAATGTGAGCAGTAAGATCAAAAGATAGTGTCTCCTGGAGTATTGGGTTTTGCAAAGCCTCACTTGTCAGCCTCAATATTTTTTACTATGGGTGGGTGTGCCTCATCCCGCACAAAACGCCACTTTGGGTTACAATATTCATATTCAATAACCAAATTATGCATTTTCAGGCAGGCTCTCATGATCAATTTCAAGTTTTGTTTTTGCAAATAATTACACTTTTTGTGGATGATCTTAAATTTATCTCAAAAAGTCCCAAATGCATGCTCCACATCTTTCCTCTTAGTTATTGGATAACGTCTCCAGCATGGGAATTTCGTTGGGGCCTCCGTATGATTGGACCAATAGGGAGAAAATTTTATAGAACCCATCCACTAAGTAATAGCCTTGGACCCTGAGTATATTGCTTTTCATTTACTGTATATAGGCAAAGAGGTGCAATACCATTGAGTTTCTCATTGAATAAATTCGACGATTTAAAAACATTAATATTATTGTTGGAGCCGCCGATACCAAACCATCTATCGTAAGAAACAACTTCCTCAAGAACAACAATGGGATATTTTTTAATCCCAGTGTGCGTTCCTGCATCCCCATTGGACAAACCCTGTAACCCCAGTGTATACCATCGAGATTACCAAATATCCATTGGAAACCTCGTGATGTACATTCATTCATTGACCACTTAGTATGTTTAGTCGTGGGATGTCTCATATATTCTTCATTAAACCCAAACATGACAATGTCAACAAACTTCTTGATATAATAGTAGATAATGGATGCAGCCATACGAGTATAGTCGTCGTCTATGCTATTTGGAGCAATACCATTGCATAGGAACTTTATGACGGCATACATTTTCATGTGTGGGCTATGTCCTGAGATCCTTGCAGCATCAAACCTCGATAGAAAGTTTGGATCCATCTCACAAACCTAATGCAAAATCCTTAGAAATAAAGTTCGATACATACCTAAACGTCCATTGAACTACTTTGGTCCCAAAGTACAACCATTGTTAAAATAATCCCGCATCATCCCTGCATTTTCTTCCACACAGCCTCTATAAATGGATTCTTTGTTCATAAATTCTCCTGGAACCAGTAGATGTATGTTATGAGCACCTTGTTGTATAAACTGATAAAGTATTTGAAGATCATCATTGGAATCATCCCAAAATTTCCAAAGGGAATCCTGTACTCAATTCCCAAATATTTTCTTAAAGCCATGGTGTGCACCTGACAACAATAACAAAGTTGTAGTCAAACAATAACTATTGAAAAAAATATAATATAAAGTTATACTATCATCAAATTATACCTTAAATAAACATATTATACCAAACAACATACCACAACAAAAAAATGATACAATAGATAAAACACTAAATTCGTTTCACGATAATTTTACATTTTTTCTTTCATACAATCACGACCAGAACAAATTAAACGCCATCTGAGTTTCAGCCACAAAAACCATATCCAAATTTAAATCGATATTAGAATTTAAATAAGATTTTGTATTTTCACTAATTTTTAGAGAAGGATCCTGAACATTTGGACCCTAGACATTACCACTACTCCCCTCCTCATGAAAAATCGGATAATAGACATAATTTTGATCTTCCAATGTGACAATAGCTAAACGTTTACGGATACCGACCATAGGAGAATCTAATCCCATCGTAGCAAATGTGCCATGCATAGGAGTTTCATGTTTGGTTTTTTCAGAACTAAATGGACCGGTAGAAGTGTCTCCTGCACAGTGAGGACCACATGAGTAACGGTCATATAAAATGTTCTCTAGCGCCCCCACCTTTTCGAAAGACTCTTATGCCAAGTCTTTCCATTCACTCTATAAATAGAATGTTCATATATATAAGTTATATTGAAAAAACAAAACAAAATAATTTTAAATTTAATAAAATTGAATTTTTACTAACCTTAGTGCCTTGGATATGACTGCAACCTTCGCGTGTTTGTGGCCTCGACATACGATGTAGTTCGAGTGTCCAATCTGAGTTTACATAAGGAAAAGACCAATGAACTACCAGAAAGGATGATGTACTCTATGGTTATGTATAACATAAGATTTATAAATATTTTTTAGGAGGAGGTACAATCGGGATAAAGCGATAACTTCCGATGTGACCGACTCTCGTGGTTGTCTACATGAGACAAGTCTGGAAACAAAGGTCTCATGCTTCTAGCTTTCCAATAACTTGCGTACATCCTATTATTTGCTATTTGATAGTGCATATTTTCCTCAATTTCCATGGTATTAGTTATGAGAAAATATGGAGGATTACAAGGAATTGTAATCGAACCCAATACCTTCCTCAAACATCTCTTTCCAAGATAAAGTGTTGCATCCCTTTTCTTTTTTATACCTGGAAAATATACTCTTTTTTTTGCTAAGGGTTCTTGCTAGAATAACATCATCATCATCATTGTAATCTGCATTGTTCAACCATGGTTTCCAAATGACATCTCTACAAGACACTCTCATATCCATCTATCACTTAGCATTGTTTACGAAATGTTTCTCATTATCTCTTTGAAGCCTACCATGTTTATGCTCCTCTCTAAAAAGATTAATTGTTGGGTACTAATCCTCATATCTAACTACTTCATTCCTCAATAATGTCTGACAAGTATGACAATAAAAGTGGAACCAATACTCTAAGATCATCAACATTGTACACATATTGATGTCTTCTCCACTTCTAACCATGTCCAAGTAGTTTAACAACTTACCCTAGCAAAGAGAACCCCAATCATATCTGCCGAAGTTTTCCAAACTAGCCAAATATCCTAGAATAACCAACCAAGCCTTTGAAACTTTAGAGGAAGTGCTTCCTAAGAATACTTGACCAATAACTCAAAGCAATTAAATTCGTGTCAATTCCTCCCAATTGTTGGAGTTGCCTAATTTTTCCCTACTGGAAATATATGATGCAAGCCGAGAGATTGGTACAAAACTCGAACCACTATCCCATGATGAATCGGGTTTTCCATCTGAAGGAATATTGCCTTGACGAGGTTCACAGTTATCAATCACACCACCAAATATAAGGTATCATAACTTTCATACACACTTTTCGTTAAACGCCTATTGAAAGGTAAAAGCTCGCCTTTTCCTATGGGAATTCCCGTCAACATTACAAATTCTAAAGGTGTCAACCCCAATTCACATCCCAGAAAATGAAAAGTTTTAATGGTCTTCCACCACCTATCTATAAGAACTATTGTAAATTGATTATCCGAATTTTTAAGTTGAATGAAAATATTGAAGAAAACCCATAATTATTAAGTATTTGACGTGTCGTTGGATAACTTCGAGCAACTATTTTGTAGTAATCATTAATCTTTGTCCAACTAGTCATAAACTTGATTTTTAGTGATCGAATACCAGAGATATGACCATCTTTACCAATTATGGACAACACAAGGGTTTCCTCTATAACATAATTTAATGAAACAAACAAATTCATAATCACCATCAAGACAATAAAACTATCATTAATTAACTTAACATATTCTCAAAAACTAATACATAATCACCATAAGAAATTTAACATACAACTGTCATATAGTAATTTCTTTTCCATGTAAATATCAACAAATCATTAAAAATCAGAAATTTCTCCTCATCAAATCACCATAATTCATTAATTAACTACCATAAATCTATTCAATACATGTTATTTATCCAAATCCCTAACAAATTATCATATGAATTCAAAAAAATTAAAATTTAAGGTTTTTGATTCGAATAGCTTACCTTTGATTAATCAGTTGATCAAAATCTTCAAAAGAAGTAGAAATTAAATTTCCAAACGGTGAAGAACAAACCCACTTTAATATTAGGAAGAAGAAATACTCTAAAAGGTAAGAATCAAGCAATAGAAAAACCATGGTCTCCAGTTAAAAAAGTGGTGAAGAAACAGTGAGGGAAAGGGAAAATGCTTTCTAATAAACGGATAATAATTATTCTTTTTTAAGAAAACCGACAATCCTTTTCCGATTTTTTAATTAAAACTGGACAACCATTAGTCGTCTACTATGAAAATCGGGCAACACCACTGAAGCTAGGATCTTCCTAATATGACGTGTATTGGGGGTTAGGAAGAGCTTGGGAAGCTCCACTAGAGCTAGTCTAAGGCGTGGAAAGGTGCATTTTGTGGTACCTTCTATACACTAAAACTAATTAAAGCTAAGTTATCCTTAACCTTATTTTTTCTTATCAAAAAATAAATAAAAATAACCTTGAGAAAGAGCAGTTAAGATTTACCCTAGCATAAGATAAATCGACAGTGGTGGTTAGTTTGATCCAAATTCTATAAGTGACATCTCTGATTAAAAGTTAGAAATACATTCAACGATCTTAGTTTGTTTACCATATTATTAATGTCTCATTGATTTTTTATAATAAATGTTCTATTCTCTCCGTCCCATCAAAATTGATCCTTGATATTGGTATAATTTTCAAGAAAAACATGAGAGAGAATCATTATTTAGTATTTTTTCCTTATCTACCCTTTTGTGTTAAAACTTCGAATTGGAATATGTCACAAACTAGAAGGTGGATATTTGTAAATGTTACACCGTTGGAAATATTTTTAAAAGACCTATGTAACGAGTGTTAACATGACTACCAAATTCTTTATAGTTCTTAGAGAAAATTCTATCAGTACTAGTTATTAGTAAGGATTTGTTTGAAAAAATAGCATATGAAAATAAAAAGGATCATTTATTATGGGACAAAAAAGAGAGAAAATGATCAAATTTTGTGGGACAAAGGGAGTATTAATTTTTCATAATAAATATCCCTTTGATCAATCTAATATAAATATATTTTTCTATTTATAGATAATAAATTTGGTAATAATTATATCAGTAGACATTAGTGGTGGTTGTGGTGGTGGAGGTTGTGAAGGTGGGTGTTGGTGAGTGGTGGAGGAGGCTACTTTAGTGCTAGCGGGTGGCGGTGGTAAAAAGAAGTAGTGGTAACGAGTGGTTCTTGGTATATCTTACTTTAATGACAATAAAAACATTGAGTCAATTTACTATAAAAAATAACGTTATAGAAGAGTCAAACGATACATTCTGGTATATCTCTAGGCCTGTGCTGTAATTTGATCCCTAATATATTTATAAACCAATTGAAGCTTAACTTTCTTGGGGGAGAAGGCAAACAAAGTAAAAAATTCAAATCGATAAAAACAACTTCACACAAAAGATCTTACAATCCAACAACACTTAAATGCTAACTAGGTAGGTATCACATATATAGGTTCATCGGGGGCTACGACCATAGAGTTTTTGTTAGTTTAGTCGAGCTCGCTAAAGTTAGGAAACTACACAATTAGAAAATTGTATGGGCTTGATTTGAAATTTTCCTCTCCTCTCTTTCTCTCTCGTGCCTCTTTACCTTCCTAACCCTAGCTCTGTACCTTCTTCTCTCTTTGGATTTCATTTGTTTAGGATTACATCGTAGGAGAGGTTTTCGATTTTCTATGTTTTCTAGGTATAAATTTAGGATTAGTTATTTATTTCCCCGTTTTTTTTCCTGTGATTTTATTTAAATTTAGGGTACTTGCGATTATATTTTAGTTAGCTTGTTCCTGGATGGAGAACAAGTTTGAAGCTGTTTTTTCTGACCTTTTTAAACTGATTGGTGATGGTGTTACTAATTAGATATGTATCAAGTTATTGGATTTGATGTCCTTGGTTGAAAATTCATCTTTTTTATTGACAGAGCCACCTCAATGGGGGGTTATGGTTTTATTTTGTGAGGTTGGGGTGCTTGGAGATATTTGGTGGTGATTTCCAGTCTCTTATTGGTTCACTATTGATGGTGAAGTGGGGGTGGTTTTGGAAGCCATGATCGATTTTCTTCATCTCTCATTTTCAGTGGTGTTATCGAATTTTGAGTTGATACTAGTAGTTTTTATAAGGGGTATAAAGGCTGAGAATAACACTGGTAGTTGTTACGGCTTTCTATTATTGCATACCTAGTTGAAGATAATTATATATTCCAAATGGTGTCTAGTGATGAAAGTTTTCTTTTGGCAAGGATAACATCTGTAAATGGAAGAAGATGAGTCGTTCATCAGGATAAAATATTTCCTTCGTTCTTGGCGATAAAGTAAATGATGGTGGCGGTGGCGACAATTCTTGAAAGTGGTGGTTGAGGTGTGTTTTTTTCCGAAATTAGGGTTTGATGGAGATTGATGGATTTTAGGGTTTCCTTCTTATGGTTATGCCTTTGGATATGACCTTTTAGTCATTATCATTTGTTGGGTGGGATTAGATTTTGGGGGTTGTATTGAAACTTTGTTTCGATTAAGCGGTAGCTTTTTGGGAGTTTTACGTTTGCCGTAAGTCTTTTTTTGGTGTCTTTACTAGAACGTCTTTTAGCCATTGGATTATATCTCTTAGGCTTATCTCTCATAAGCTCTCTTATAAAATTTTATATTTGTCGATAATTTTTTTTGTGTGATTAGAAAATCTAATTATATTAGAAAACGTAGATCTCGCATTAAGGTTAGTCGTGGTTAGATTTAGTGGTTAGGTTAGGGTTAGCTTTGATCCGGAGTTGAGCCTATTGAATAGACGGGGCATAATAGCCGAGGTATACGAATCCATCATTATTAATGTTTTTAAGTTGGGAAACTACACAATTAGGAAATTGTATAGGTTACGAAATCTAGTTATATTAGTAAACATAGACCGCACATTAAGGTTAGTCGTGATTAGGTTTAATTGTTAGGTTATGGTTATCTTTACGCCGAGCCGTGGCATAATCTCATCCGTCCAAAAATGATAAAATCACAAACTCATACATAAAAAATGGACGTTCGGATTTGTGTTTCGACACATGGATTTGTCTCTCATGGATCGGTCGATCCCGACCATAGAGGTGGCTATTTCGACGGTGGATATGACTTTCATAGAAAAATACAACTTCTTTTTATCATATTAGGAAACTTAGACCCCACATAAAGGTTAACCATTATTAGGTTTAGTGGTTAGGTTATGGTTAGCTTTTGGATCGGTCCGTGGCATAATTTCTTCCATCCAAAAGAATAGAATCACAACCGCATACATAAGAAATGGACATTCGGATTTGTGTCTCAATGAACATTCGATATTGTCTCTCACAAATCAATCGATCCCGGACATAGGATGCCTATTTCGACGGTGGATATGACTAGCATAAACACACACTTCTTTTTATAAATACAAGTGAGGATACATGTGCAATGCACGTGCTTGTATTGGGCTTCTTTTAACAACCCAAAATTTGAAAACAATGAAATCTTTTGTTTAAAAATTAAAATTTAATATTCTTGTTTGTACTCATTGCGGAGATAATTCAAAGAGCTTTTCAAATATGTAAATTTTACAAAAATCCGATTTGTTTTTTAGAAGATAAGAATGTTTGAAGTTTTTTAATTTATTTTTAAAACAATGTCATTTTTATAAATATGTAAAGATCTATTTAAAATACAATTTTACCCTTAAACACATATATAGTGGTATTAAATATTAATGATGTTGGAGGTTATTTTTGGAATATCAAGGTTACACTAACCGAAAATACCTCTTTTCTTTATATTAGGAAGACCATGCACTAACTTTAGATACCTAAGATATTTTAATAATAATTTAACATAAGCAAACTTATGTTTAACTCAACTGCCTATCATGACTCTAATAACCTCTTATGACCTAAATTTCCTGAAGAAGTCTCAATTAGATTTATTTTTAATATCCTCCTTTAAACTGGGGCCTCTACATGCTATCCATTCCCAATATCCACCGCAGCTTAATAATATTCAGTCTTTAATGGCCTTATGAAAATATCAACAACTTGTTCACCATTATGAAAGAAATTCATGATAAAGAGTAATCTCTTTTATCATGACTAGCTAACGAATGATATGATATTTGATATTAATATGCTTACTTTTTCTATGGAAACTGAAACTGGATTTTTAATGAGTGTAATAGTTGACGGGTTCTGGTACACGATCTTCTTAGGAACTTCCTTGACCATGATTAAGTGACTCTAACATCCTCCTTATTAATCATAAAACTTGAATAACGCAAGAAACAACATTTATATATTTTGATTTTGCAGTAGACGAAGCAATGACCAGAACATGTTGTCATTTCCATTACCATGAGAAAAATCATGATCGCAGTTGCTATTAATTAGACAAAACACCCAAGCATAAGAACTAAAAACTAACATGATCTAAGTAGTAAGAAGAGTATGAGAGAATAAATAAGATCTCATGTATTAAGGTTCGATCCTTAGGTATAAAGATAAGAGTCCTTATTTATAGTGATCATGGAGACAAACTACCATTATCATGCACTACTCTTGGACTATCATAGCTAAATTACATACATTCTAGAGTATTCCATTATATGGGTTTGGATTTAACACACTTATTCTTTGGGTCTCTAATGTATGTAAAGCATAATATCCATATTCAGTTTTTTTTTCTTGCGATTCTGGGATAAGAGTCAGAGGAAAATGAGGGAAATTAACATTGAAGTCATTATTACAGTCGCTTGGTGAAATGACGAGAGTACAAAATACACCACAATCTTTTCGATATCAACCTATGCAGACTTCATATTGTATAATCTTATCGAAAAAATAATGACCAAAAGATTATTTCAACAAGATGGATCTTGGTACATCCATGGGTTAGGTTTTCACTATCATTTTGTATTACATGAAACTCCATTAAAGAGGAGTGAAACTCTAGTGAGCTTGAGAGAGTGGAAAAGGAAAGAAAAGATCCCTAAAAACCTAATATATTTTTTTTTGCATGAGAGATGATTACATGTGGAAATTACATTGTTACTCTTAGATTACAAATTAATCTAAGGACTAGCTGTAGCATAGAAATCTCTATTTGTGTTAAGTTACTTTGACTCTAATCTTGTGCCACGCGTTGAGTAGTATTTTTCACTTCACAATATATATGTACTCTCCTTGAGTGTTCAATATTATGTAAGTTCCCTGAATCATATAAATTTTTTGATTAATGTTTACGTGTATTGTCCAGTGATGCATGTGTGTCATGAGTGGTAGTAAGGTTCATTCCCACAGAGAGTTTTGTAATTGAGATGTTATTTAGATTAACAAAACTATAGTAGAAGTAAATACTAAGAGGGATTGGTTGATTAAAGCGAATAAACAAAAATAATAAGAATAAAATATGAATATGGAGTCATTCGCTGTTACCAAACGTTAACTCAATTAGCATACTTATCTATCTTTCATTAGAATCATTCATCACTAATTGTAGAATAACAACTAGCTCAGTGCTATCCTCCAAACTCCTTTTATCTCTGGTACGAAAGTTCTCGACTACCAAATTATATTCGTATGAACCATCAAGTAGTAGATCATTCAAGGTGTAACCCAATCGAACGCTTTAGGCTTTGTGAATTTAGGTTGATCTGAGTAGTTAAACTCTTAGCTCAAGGTCCACTTGTTGGTGTTATCTTTACTCACAATTACTCCACAGAATCCCTCTGCAAGGTCTCGTGAATTCTGCTTGTGTAGATAGTTATTAGACTATTACACTTACCTCACAATTTCTACTAGCAATAGATAAATTAATTTAGTATGCATCCTATATAATCAAACAATCACTCATAAATATTAGATATGGTAAAGACAAATGATAATGATTGAAATTTAAAATAAACTTGTGTAACCAATAAAGCCTCACGCTTTAAACATAATTCATCCTTAATCAATAGAAAATTAGTTACTCATAATTCAAGAAAGAAGAAGAAATATCATGGTTTCCCATAAAGAGGTAAACCCTAGGTTTTGGAATGTAGAAGATGTAGTATGAGTACTAGATGATAGGGTTCTTCTTTTAGCCTTATGTATCTTCTTTTATAGCCTCAAATACTTGTCTCTCCAGTATCCTCTCTTTCAAGGGTTTGGAAACCCATTGGGAGCAAATTTCCTCAATCTAGAAGTCCAAGGAAACACAAAAATTCGTCCAAAAATAACTTTTCACGTAAATTTTTCGGCCATATGACTCTTTGAGATTTATGTTTTTTCTCGGACACCTCACCCTCCGAGAAAATTCAAAGTTTCTGAATTTTATTTTTCTCATTCACCTGACCATCCGAGACACATATGTTTCCTCCGTCACCATTATGGCCGAGAATATTCTGAACTTATTTTTCTCATAACTTCTTCATACGACGTCAGAATGACCTCATTCTTTCACCGTTGGCTTTGTATTTTCGTTCTCTACAAGATTATGAGAATAAATTAGGGATTTGAAGGAGTTTTACTTGGTCGTTGATCCTTCTTCACTTGTAATACTTCATTTCTTTGCTCATGCTAGCACCTTATAGTTTGTTTTTGGATGCTTCACCTAATAAAAAACAAACTAGAAAGAAAGTATAATACAAGGTAATATAAAATAATTATAGAAAATATAAACATGGATTTGATACTAGGAATATATAATTTATGCATTTATCATACACGAGAGTCACCATTGTCAATAGTTTATTACTTGATTTTGTTCATCTTTTGTGACAATTCATTATAACCATCATAGGTGGCATACTTATTCCAAGTATATGCATGAAGTATTTATCACATGAATGGTCTTGTAAACTTTATATGCATTTTCAATCTGACTACATAGGTCAGTAAATTTTTTGCTCAAAGTC
>JAJJMC010019771.1:1348276-1406612 GCA_023531435.1 Papaver californicum
CATTTTCAATCTGACTACATAGGTCAGTAAATTTTTTGCTCAAAGTCGTCATGGTTGATAAATTACTCTTTTGTGACAATTCATTATAACCAACATAGGTGGCATACTTATTCCAAGTATATGCATGAAGTATTTATCACATGAATAGTCTTGTAAATTTTATATGCATTTTCAATCTGACTACATAGGTCAGTAAATTTTTTGCTCAAAGTCGTCATGGTCGATAAATTACAACCATGACGACTCTAAATCTTTTGGAAGAAGGGCCGGGTTTGTAAAAGTGACCATCACAATCGTCATGGTCTTAACTTTCGACCATGGAGATTCCTATAATATTTTCATAAATTTTTTGGGACAAGCTTGTGTCATCATGGTTCTAATTATTAACCATGACGACTCTTAAAAAAATTTGTACGCGTGGTGTGTGTTTTTAGGGGTGGGGGGGGGGGGGGGGGGCGCCGCGGGCCCCCCCGGGGCCGCGGGGGGGGGGGTGGGATGGAGGAGGATACTGTTACTATTTCATTAATCGAGTCACAAGTATCTAATATATTCACACCTAACGATTTTCCACTAAGTGGTGACGAAAGATATAACTTGTTCAAATATTTCCATTTTCCAATTCGATCCGATCCATTCGTTTGTAAAGCTATTTACTCGATCCCAAATAATTATGGAACACCTCTAACAAAGACACAAATACTTAATTTTGAATAAATTATTGTCAACCTCTTTCAGATATGAATCTCTCTGATTCAGAAGGGAAGAACTTGCACCGGTGTCTCAATTTCAATCCAAACATGGGTTTGATTCACACTCCACGTTTTGAGAAATATGTACCATCCGAGAAGAGGAAAAAAATACAGTCTTTATCTAAAGAAATACGTTGAGAAATAATAGATATATAGAACCCATTTTATGAATATATAAATCGCTATCCAACTATTTTTATTAATGGCCAAACTGCCCATGTTTTAATTAATCATCTTAGTTATAAAATTAATTATATTAAATTAAGTTATAGTTAGAGTGTTATTGAATTAAGGTTAGTTACATTGTTGGAAAAATTAGTTAATAATTAGTGCTAATGAAGCACATCAAACCAGAATCGATTGATACGGTGCACCACGTTTGTCGGTTCTGGTTCAGTATTTTTAGGAATAAACAAATTTATAATCGACGTGTATGAATTAGTACAAATGTCAATTGTTGCTCTTTTTTGGGTAAACAAAACATGGCTTTTCTTTTTACACAATGGGCAGAGATGCGCTTATAGGCCGTTTGCATATTTGTTCCAAACATTTAAATTAATACCCAACCGAATTATATAAAAAACAACCGGGTACTTATACAAATAACATAAATTCAGACCATATTATTAACAAAACAACCGAACATGTTCTTAATTAAAACTATTATTGTTCATATATATAACCCGGACATATTATTAACAAAACAACCAAACGTCTTCTTAATTAGAAGTGTTTTTGTTCTCGGTGGTATAGTCGGACCATATTATTAACAAAACAACCGGACATGTTAAAAAAAGATTTGTCCCATGTTCCTAATTAAAACCTAATCAAGAGCTTAACTTCAAATCGGCAATCACGATACATCCACATCCACCGATTGAAGTAATTGACATTCTATAATCGACAAATATATATGATAATATCAGTCGATTTTGTGCATTTGCTCAAAGCACAATCGGTCAATACGAACTTTTTTATCCGCCGATTGAGCTCTTTACATTTTGAAAACCGTAGACTTTATAATTGGCCAATAAAGAGTTTCATATCAGCCGATTATATCTTAAAAATCTAACATAAAAAATGACATTTTCTTGAACCAGATTCGGTCGATATGAATATCCAGATCAATTCTGGGTTGATGTTTTTTAACTACGAAGAACATCAAGAGCAATCGGCCGAATTGGCCAATGTAAATATTCATATCAACCGATTCTGGTTAAACCCAGTTAACCTAATTTTATTTTATTTTTAATTTATGAATGTATAAATGAATCAAAAACCTAATTAAGAAGAATGGAGTATAGGCCTCAATCTAGGTATTTGTTTTGTTGTGAGTGAAATGAAAATAGATTAGATTTTATTGGTGAGGGTAATTTAGTAGTTTTCTCTTTTTAGATATCCCATATCGCACTCTTCTGGATGGGAGGTCTCAAATTAGCCGGGATAAGGAGCACACATCTGCTATTATATTTTTTGGGCTAAAAACTACATAAGTTTGGTAACTTCTCTTACACTAACACATGATAAAGTCTTTCATGCATGCTTGAGGTGGTAATTGCTGTTTACTCAAGATTTCTCAGAATCTCCACACATTATTGCTTAACATTTCCTTGTCTCACAGACATGATATTAAAGTTAAGCGATTGGTCCTGGGAGTCATCGAGGATGCATGAATTAGCTCTTCTTGTTTCTCATCTTTTATATTTCCCTTGCCATTCTTTTCCAAATGAAATTTCACTTCCGAAGATGGCATGGTTTCTTTATGGTCTCCGAACCGAGTTTGGCTTACCGGATTAAATTCACCTCCCATTAACTTATTCTTAGTTGCCCATCTTTGTATCTTACCCGATGTAGTTTTCTCTACACTTCCATTCTTAACCAACACAACTAACCCAACCTCAACCTTGTTGTGTTCCTTCCAAATCGCTTCTCGTATGCTTTCACATAGTTTACGTAATACCCCGGCATCACTTTCTTCACTTCTTTGCAATTCTGCTACGATAACGATGGTTCCCTGAATCTGGAATGCAGTTATACAACCTCCTCGTAGAAGCATAGGGCAGCTTTTGTAAGCAGTTGTTTCTAAATAATGAGGATGAATTTCTTGATAATTTTGGGTCGTAATAACATCTAAACATCGGCCCAATACAAACAAGTACCTCTCTTTTCCTATAACAATTCCTCTGTCGCCGGTTCTCACGTATTGATAGCTTACTCTCCCTTGTAATCTTCCTTGAAAAACTTCACTTGTTAAATAAGGGTAGCCGAGGTAACCAGTTGCGTTGCTTGCTGACGAAATCCATACCTCTCCTTCTACTCCATCTTCCACTAATTCATGTGTGTCTTCGTTCACAATGATAATATCCATTTCGTTATCACATTCCTCATGTTGTTCAGATGCATTCGTTGAGAGTCTTGCACTAGGTAGGAGTTTCTTATAAGATGGCATGTTGGAGGAATTAGTTAATGATGACTTTCTCCATGAAGTTGAGACAAAGGTGCAATTCTCGGCCAATCCATAGGAGGGAGAGATACAAGCTGAATTCAACCCCACAACCGTAAATGTATCGATAAATTCATTGACAGCTTCTTCACTAATTGGTTCATTGATGAGAATTAAGTTCCGCAAACTCCATAAATTTAAAGGTATTGCACCTTGATCAATCCCGCCTCGCCGAACAACAAGCGGTAAAGCGAAAGAAGGAACAGGAGTGCAATTCCCTTTAAACTCTGTAATCAGTTCTAGCCATAAACGTGGTCTCTTCACAAACGATCCCGGTGAGCTGAGTATACAAGTGGCTCCAGAAACAACCGTTAATAAGAGAAACATGAATCCACAGTCATGATATTGAGGAAGCCATGAGATAATAACGCTATTCGGATCAATATCATAAGCCTTCCTTGCTGCTCTAACGTTATGAGCAGCTGATCCCGCAGTTACGAGAACAGGCTTTGGTATTCCAGTTGCACCCGATGTGTACTGAATCAAATATACATCCTCAGCTTTACATCCATCATATGATGCATAAAAAGAACGATTTAGTTTGATTGACTGATCATCGAAGTCTTCCTTCAAGTCATCGACAGATACCCATTTCAGATTCTGCAACATTTCCGAGAGTTGTTTGCCTTTGGAAGAAGACGAGATATAACGTTGAACACTACTAATATAATCTTGATGGGAAATGATTGCTTTGGGTTTAGTCTGTGAGAGAACTCTAACAAGATGATGATGATGTTTCGTCGGGAGAGAAAGATCTGATGGACAAATGGGTACACTTAAAAGACCAGCTCTCTGACATCCAAATATAATTTGAACCAGTTGAAGACCAGGTGGACACAGTATAAGAACAGTGTCACCTCTCTGTAAAGAAATGAGAAGGTGAGAAGCTATTGCTTGGGCAGAGGAATTGAGTTGAGAATAAGTGAGTGTAGACCTACTTGACACGCCAGATGCATCATCTTCGACTTCAACCCATACGAAAGCTGCTTTAGACTTAAAGGATGATTGATTGGCCCATATAGGAAGATAGAGGTCTACAACAGGTTGGTCAGGATAACATGGGTCGTAATTCTCAAAGGAATGTCTCATTTTCTTTCTTTTGATAAATTTTACCCTATTTTTTCCTTTGAATGCTGGGATAAGTTTATTGTCGTGCATTTTAGAGGTTTAAATAGACTACCACACCCCATCTTATATACGCTTAAAATATTTCTTTGATAGTATAACATGGACTTTTGTCTGGATTCATGGTTGTCACCAACGAAAGATAACAGGAGTTAAAGTCGAGGATCCAACGGATATCCAATTAGAATAACAGCATATCCAAGTTTCAGTTGAACTTAACATCGAAAATGTCACTAAGATATTGATGGCTTTGTCTGTAATACTCTACATTGTCCATCTAGTAGTATTTTCTAAGAACATTGCTCCCTAACCCCTGATTTAAATACTAGATGTGTCTAATCTTATCATTAATTTTGTCCCCATCGAACTTGAGGTAAATGTACCTAGTAAAATGACCCCATAATGGCAAACATTTCAACTTGCAATGATCACAACCATTGCTAAACATCGAGATAAAATTCATGGTTTGAAGATTGATGCAGTACCTTGTGGCTTGTTCTCCAGTTTGCACTCTTCCTAGACATCAGTAATGAGGCCCTTCCCCATCATATTTTCAGAACTTCTTTGTCATCATTGACATACTGACAGATCATGAAGCCGAAACCTAAAAGAACCCAGTTCTTTTTTTATCCCCTCGATCACCAAAGAATTTTTTAAATAACCAACAGAAATTAGAAGGAACACAAGGAAGCCAGAGTCAAAGATCACAAGATTCATATATTTGAAGAATAATTCAGATGGGTTTGGCACAGTTGATTTTATAACGAAAATGGAGTAGGGAGTCTACTGACTGTCAGAAGTGGAGAGTTCTCATCATCCAGAAAGGAAGTTCACGGTTCACCCCCAGAGGAGAAAAACTCACCTGCAAAAGAGAGCCACAGGAACATGGAAATAGTCTAACATACGTTTTCTCTGTTTAACTAGTAAGCTAGTATACAGTTTGTTGAAGCTTCATTCATCAAACTCTGCAAAATACATGAAACTATGGAAGGAAAATAAGTTTTTGACCATTTGCCCTGCACTTTGGGTAGTTGGAGAAATCACTCTCTTAAAAAGAAAGCAATGAAACAAAATTTCATTGTACTTCTCTGAACTTGATTCACTTGTTGAAGTTTCTCATGCCATAACAGTAACTTTTTTTTCCTTATAGAAAAATTTCCCACAAGACCACTTCAAAAATTAAGGTAGCATTTGACAAGAGACTAATAGAAGATATGATGTTTTTAACGTTGCATAATGTAAAAGCTAATGGTAAACACAATCTTATTAACGGAGCTATATATTTCATTCATTGGAAAGAGAGCATATAAACAATAGTCATCGGTAAACTACCTAATAATAAGAAGAAAAAAACTAAAAATAAAAAAGGTTTGACCCAACAACATCCAAGTAAATTAGCACATTCGACCCTTCAGGTGAAACTAAATATTTGTCACATTCTGATACAAGACCCACAAACAGACTACAAGAGGAAAGACCAGTAATAATGCCTTTTACCATGCAAATATCCATGTTTACTATGAAAGACCTTGCGAAGAATGGTTCCTTTCTGAAATAGCATAGAAAGCCACCACCTCAAAGTTATCTTTCATTATGCAAAATAAAATTATACGAAGATATACACCACCTTCATTTCCTTTCCTGATCATGGCTCACCCTACGCGCAAACTCTAAAACACATAACATGAGATGTTAAAGTAAATAGATATTTGGTAAGTTGATTATCGAATACAAACTCTCAGTTGACTGTGGAAAGGGCTTCTCAAACAACTCGAAAAAAAACTCGAAAGAGTAATTTAGATGAAACAGCACCAGATCTTCTCAAAAGAAGACAAAAGTATTAGAGTGAAAATAACCAAAAATATCACTGTCTCAAAGTAACAATTCTTTAACAGTCGGCTTGAAAATTCAAAGTTATTTTCATTGCCTCAAATTAGATATGACTTGAGAGTTGAGAAGCTCGATCAAGAGTCTAGAAGACAGAAATTAAGAAGGCATGAATTTGGGTATTTGCAGTTCAAACTTTCAGGATAAGTCCATCCATATACAGTGCATTTTCTTGATCGGTGGCACAGCTATAAGAAGTCACTCCAGATTGCAACTTGTGAGCTTCACCAACAAGACATGGTTACAAGGTGAATCTGGATATGGGTTTTACAGCTACATAACATGGAGACTCCATTGTCTATAATTTTTGCCCTATTAAGACACCAATGCTCCGCCTTGGGCATTCATGTCCAACATCGGAAAGACACTTGGTGCGATTTTGCCCTTAATAGTGTTAACTATGGTGTGCAGGTAATTTGTGTACTTGCACGCAGCAAAGTTTAAAAACAATATATCTTTCTAGGTGACCTCCTATGTGCATATTTCTAGCACATACTGCATAGGATTGCAATAAAGCCCCACATTCATTAACAAGATAAGGAAAATAAGTTATGAGTACTTCAACAATACCAAATTATAAAAATTTACAAGTTCTAATATCAGCATTCAGCAGTTTCAAGATTCATACTTAATAAAACACCTTAACCATATACCAACAAGATTGCTAACAAGAGCTTAGTTCACTTTCATTAGCTACAAAGCATAAAGTGCATTAGAAGGAGAAATTCACCCGAAGTTAGCAATGCCACTGATTGGATCAATAGGCTGCAATGCCCGTGGTTGCTGTTGTTGCTCTTGCTGCTGCTGCTGCTGATTAGTATCACTGACTACTGCAACACTCAACGTTGTTGTTGTAGTAACTGAAGGTAGACTCTTTGTATCAACTAACCGCCACATATACATTGAAGCAACGGTCCGATAAGGTCTCCATTTCTGGCAGAGTTGCTCCATCTGCGATGGACGAGGTAATTCTTCTAATCCATAAAGTAACTGAACTCCTTTTCGAACACCTAAATCTCCAATTGGTAAAACATCAGGTCTATGAAGAGAATTCATCATGAACATATGAACAGACCAAGAACCAATTCCTTTAACCATTGTAAGCATCGAAAATAAAGATTTATCATCCATATCTACAATTGAAGAATCTGAAAGAATCCCATTTTTATACTTATTAGCTAAATCATGAAGATAACTAGCTTTTCGCCCGGACACCCCAATTTGACGAAGTTGTTGAGGACTAAGTACAAGAACGGATTCAGGAATAACACTTGATTCACCACCACACAATGATATAAATCTTGTATAAATTGAAGTACCAGCTTTAGGAGCAAGTTGTTGATAAAGAATACTTTTAGTTAAAGCAAGAAATGGTCGATCAAAAGAATTAAAAACTGGTCGATCATAAGAATCAATTACACGAGATAAAATTGGATCAGATGCTTTTAAATGACGTATAGCGTATTCAATTTCCCCTTCACATGATAATGTTTTTGTAACAATTCTAGGTGGTAAAGCACGAATTTGTTGAATAGATATTTTTGGGGGTTTAATTCTGCTGTTGTGTTCTTGAAAGGGTTTGGAATTAGAGGAATCTGAGGTGTTCTCGGGTTGTTCTAATTTTCTGATTTTTCTCGGTCTGAATGGAATTTTTGATGTAGTTGATGTTTGGGTTTGAGAAGTTTCTTCCGATTTTGGTGATAATGGTGGTGGTGGTGTTGGGGAGATCGTAATTGAGGTGGAATCAAGGGGAGAGTGAGATTCAGAGGGTTGATCCTTGTGGTTGGTTTTTTCTCCCATTGCTGATCGTAGTTTCATCACTTCTTCTTCTTTTTTACTATCTTTTACTTAGGAAGTGTGTTCGTTAATGGAGGAAGCAAACAAGAAAAAGAAGAAAAAGAGGATGGATTTGACTGGGGTAGTAACTAGTAACAACTTCCAAAGAAAGAAGAGGAGAATATGAACTAGCAGGACTTTCTTTTCTTTGGAGCAATTACTATGAGGGAGAATTCCTATATGCCCCCACATTCATTAATGAGATTTCAAAATGATCCCACTTTTATTAATAATATCAATATGCCCCCACATTGGTAAAAAAACTTTCATAATACTATAAATATCCTTATAGTTTAAATTTTAAAATGCCTCCACTTTAATTATGGTTTACTAGAACAAATATGAGTCATAGATTTGATAGATGGTTAGGATGGAATTTCAGAACCAATCAGATCTATATTTTTTGAATGATCGATATTTTGCTTTTCCAGTTCCTTCTTTTAGTATTCTTTCCGCAATTCTCTTTAATCCACATTTTCTCTCTCTCAAATCCTTAGAGAAGAAATTAAATGTGCCTGGGTACGAGGATCATCTGAAAGACTAATACATTCCATCAGTTTCCTTCATAATGACACTATTATTTGCTCTAAGAAAAGAATTGAGAAGGCTTCATCGAAGTGTATATAGAGGTGGGGAAACTTGTCGCAGGTGAATTTTTCCCCACCAGTGGCTTACCTTTGTGTTTTAGTCCCAGAACAATTCAGACAAATTGTGGTGCTCAAGAAAGAGCAACAACTATATGCTCCCTCTCTTGATACTCCAAAACCATTCGCCAACAACAGAAGCCTTAACCGGCAAAGCAAATGCCGCCATGCGTGCCGAGAGAGATTCAGATTCCCTCATGATGTTGGTTGCTCTGGTCGTTCATTGCCCTACTGATATCTTTTTTCCTGCATCCTCATTTTTTTGCTTTTCAGGTTTAGATCAGTGCGTTACTTCTTGGCTTTTCAGTGTCCAGTATCTAGATTTCTCTCGAGACATTCCAAAAGACACTTGAACTAAAGACACTTGAACCGCTTGTGCGCTTGTGGAGTCAATGATTTGCCAATGCACGGCTCATGATCATGCATCTGTGTAGCTTTTTTTTTTGTAGGGTTGGGTGATGACGGAGTTTAAGTTGTTTTGAATCGATTTTTGTTTGAGACAAATACGGCAAAGGCATTATGAAAAGAACTTGTACCGAGTTCTTTGAACTTATGTTTGTGATCTGCTTGTAGCTTCTACCAAGATATATAGTAAGAACGAACACCTCAAGAGCATAAAACCATAACTAACAACTAAGCTTCTTTTTTTCTAGTTACAGGTTCCATAGACATCTTACATGCTGAGTTTTTAAGCAAGTGGTTATGCAATTTCTAGTTTTTCATGATCAAAGCAGCTTAAGTTTTCAAAAACCTGTGCAAGTAAGATAAAGAGTGGCTCTAGCAGAATAATGCCTCTTTCGTGGTCAATTTTTTGGGGAGCAAAACCTTCCTTATAGTCCCTGCTAAGCAAGCTTCGTGGAGAATGTTGGTGAACAATCTTTTTCACGATCCTTTTTTGGCGATGCGGCTGTTAACAATGCTCTATCATCTCTGGATTTAGTATTGCATGCTCACGTACTGTTCTTACGGTTAAGGATTTGCAAACGGACGTCAAATAACCATAACCTAACCATGGTTAAGGATTTGGTCAAAGACAAGTCCACAATTGTTTTGACCAAATTCAATAAGGTTATATTTGACAAGGCATGAGTTTTTTTACCAATGTGGGGGCATATTGATATTATTAATAAAAGTGGGATCATTTTGAAATCTCATTAATGAATGTGGGGGCATATAGGAATTCTCCCTTACTATGACTATGAGCATCTCCAAGGGAGCACCGGTACCTATAGAAATCGATGACACACGAAATTTTAGGATATAGTGGTTTAATTTAAGGTATATCCAATTTTACCCACAATTAAAGAAAAAAATAAGGAATGCCTAATTTTATTTAAAAATATCAAACTACTCTCTACTTGTTAATTAACTCTAATATTAAATTCAAATATAAATAAAATTTTCTTTTATTTTTTTCATTATTTTCTAAATCTATTCAAATTCTAAAAAAAATAAACTTTCTATTTCCATCAAACTTTCCAAATTCTAAAAACCCTAAACCAACTTTTTCTCTATCTACTCGGACCTTCCATCCCTTTCGATCTATAAGTTAATAGCGTGTAATTGATCTATATGGTTAAATCTTAATTTTCGTGAATCAAAATCCTAAAATATTACCAGAATTGGTCGATGTGGATCTATTGTATCCTGCTCAAGGGATCGGTCTTGAACTCTATTTCGACTCTGAAACAAAGTTTCGTAAGTCCACTTCCTTAAACTATGTTTATAAAATTATTTTCGAAGATATTTAGTAAGGTTTTGATTCATCTGGAAGTTCAACACACTAAATAATAACAAGTTACCAATTAGTACAATGTCATAATTAACGAATTCTATAGATAAACTATTATTCTCAACTCTATATACTTTAAGTTGTCGAAGCAACTATGTATATCATACCTTTTTATACTTTAATCATTGTATAGTGAACAAGGCACCAATATTAAAGTCGTTGTAACAAATGTAACTTCGTGTGTTATGTTTTCAATGAATACAACCTTGCATGAAAAATAGACAAAAATGAAGGATGATGTCTTCCTTTTAACTTCAATACGTCTTCAGGTCTTCAAGAGTAACTAGAACAAGTCTCAACATTCTATGTTCCTAGTATAACCTAACGATGTTTACTTTAGTAATCTAGTCAAACAACTTTGAGTTTTGGAACTCAACTTGACAACCAAACTTGACATTTATACCGCCCGTTTTTGACGGATGACGAACACCCCCAACAAGTTGTTTCCACTAAGAAAACCTTTAAAACGCTAAAAGAAAACGTAAAATAAATCAAAAAAGAAATCTCAAATAAAAACAATTACCTACTGCTCCCTGACAGCGGCGCCAAAATTTGATGGGTGTCAAATTAGTCAAAATATTTCTTACACTTTCTACAATAACGAGTAGAGTAGTAAATAAGGGATCGTTCCGACAGAGAGCATATAATTACTGTTTATTGTCGAATTCTTAATTCACCAGGGGGAGGGGGTGTTTTTGAATTATTAAACTAATTTGCACTATAGTAACTAAGGCATTAATATTTACGGCAAAGCAGAAAATTATAAAATATTTATTAGAGGTTTCATCTTCTATCACTGAAAATGTTCATCAATTGTTAGAGCTAACATTCACTATAGCACCTCATCACGATGCTAATTTTCTTGAATTATCATTGTAGATGGTGGTTTTTTTTACAAAGATAAAATAGTAAATTACATCTCAAAACTATGGTATGAGAAGCACTAAACTTTTTAAAGTTATGCAAAAGAATTCTTGAGTAGGTGCCAATCCCTACCCTCTCTCAGGCGTTTATCCCTGTCCTCTCTCTATATGTCTGGCCAACATAACGATCAAATTGATGAATTTAATCAATATTCATCACTACACAAAATCATCAGAACAACACTGGCGCACAAAACAACCTTCCCAGATGTTCAATGATTTTTTTTACATAAAATATCTTAGGCTTCTAGATGGATTCCACTACTATAGAGCAATTTGAGTATTATTTTCGGGTGCTATATTCCACAGCTGAATCCCCAAAACTACCTATGTTAATAGTCATGTTCAAATTGAGCAATATTAACATATTAATATATATATATATATATATATATATATATATAATTAAAGTGCCACAACTGTGCTTAAATTAAATGTCAAAATTATGACAAACATAACTTCATAGCTTCTACTAGCTAAATCCCACCTCAATCGCATTAATCCTTTGCTCAAATAGATAACTAATGCAAAACAAGTGAAAATAATTCAATTCAGGGTTTTGAAATGCTTGATTTGTAACACTTATAAACGTGTCAAAAAGCGTGTCAAAATTCCCAAACCCCTAATTAGGGGTTTGGAAACATAATTTGCAACATTTATATGTAGCAAAAAGTGTGTCAAAAGGTATATGTCAGACCTAATTAGGGTTTGAAAAACAGTTTTGTAACACTTATAAACGTTGTAAAAGTGTGTTAAAAACTTCAAACCCTAATTTCACAAATAAGGGAAGTTAACCCAAATTTTGAACACGTCTTGCTCCTCTTGCTTGTGCGTCTTGATTTTTAGAGCAAGGCTTGCACGACTTCATTCTTAGCATGGACATCATGCTTCTGTCCGAATATTTGACAATTTTACTCTTTTACCCTCAACATGTGAGGCTGGGTGCAAAGAGTAAAATATGAACGTCTAGACTCTTATCAAAATTTTGAGCGTCTAGACTCTTATCAAAATTTTAAGTTTCTTGCTCCTTGTCAAAAGATGACGTTTTACTCTTTTACCCTCAACATGTGAGGTTGAGTACAAAGAGTAAAACATGAGACTCCCGCTTCAAGACTAGAGCTTGACGCCCCTCATTTCCTCTCTTTACATGAGGGCCAAAGCTTGGTTTTCTTCTCTTATTTTCACGTGAATAAGATTAGGGTTTTAACAAATCGTAAACTATATTAGGTCTCTCTTACATATATCTTTGTATGAGGCTTCACATATAATCTTTCATGCTCAGCATCATACACTTATATTTATAAAATAAACATATCAATGCAAAATTGACTAAGATGGACACGCTATTCCATATTCTAAAATAAATGCATATTTCTAGTCTGCTAGACTCATAAGCTAGTCAAGCAAGATGTATCTAATTTATTTTAATCTGCTAAACTCATCATCTAGTCAAGCAAGGCATATTTCTTTTAGTCTTCTAGAGTCATCAGCTAGTCCAGCAGGACGAGTCTTTAATCAAGAGACCCATTGAACATGTCTCAATCGAATCAGCATTTGTAGTGTATCATACTATAATATTACACAAGACATCAAATATCATAAATGGGGGGATACTAATTAGGGTTTTGGTCTGGCGGTCTACGGCATGTGGTGCAGCAGTGTACCAACTAAAGAGAAGTTATGGAAAGATCGATAGCAGTTGAGTAGAGGGGTGGAAGGTTGAGTAATTGACTATTCAACCTTAATCGAAGTGGAGAGAAGTTGTCAACACCTTTTCCACCTTCTCCACTTCACCACTATTCAACCATCGACAGTTTCTTCCGGAAAAGAGGTCGAGTGGTTACGATAGTATGATATAGATATATGTTAAATCTATTTAACAGAGGGACAAGTTTTTCAAGTCTGAAACACGACAACAAGTTTATAATTAAACAAGTCTAAAAACAGAGTAATTCAAGTTAATAAATCTTGATCATCCAATCTTCCCAGAAGACTTGTTCATAACTATTCACACTAACTACATCCAACAGAGTCTGATACTCTGACCTCATTCTTTTCTCGCTTCCCTCCCTAAGACTAACCCTTATCCTTATCATTTTGTGACTGAAGCAAGACTGGTGAACGACCATTGCTTGGTCTAGGCCAGGATTGTACAGATTGATCTCTTGAATCTAAACAAAGTGCTTCAACAACACAAATATTTAAGGATTGACGAATTATCACCTGCTTACCCACTTTTTCCTAAATTAGACTTCAATTCGTTTTTCCCCATAAATATTTTAACGACCACAGTGGGAGATTAATCTCTCAGTTGCAAGTCTTCAATTTTTCAATCTCTTGAATTTTCTCAGTTTCAGAAGCGGTTGATCTTAGGTCAGATTCAGTAATTAACTCCCAATACCAATTCTGCTACTACAACGCTGGTGCTCCTGATGCAAGAGACTCTTGCCTAGACTCAGGAAATTGACTACAACTATACCTGCTACGAATGCAAAGCTTATGAGACTTGTTTTAATAGACGAATTACCAACAAGTAGAACAACATTCAAACATCTATAGGTGTTGTCACTAAAGGAAGCAAAGCAAACCACTACATCTACTCTGCTACGTTCCTCTCTGTTTTCGCCCTGTAAAATCACCAATTGATGGAAAAATATGAAATTCAAGCTACGAAAAGAGTTTTCAGAATATAAGTGGATTAAATATGTAAACATACTTCATGAAGTACCCAAATATCAAGCAAATAGCCCAGAGGCTTAAAAACACGTTTTCATATTAAACTAGAGAGAGACAATTTTACATTACCCTGTACAAAGTTGGGACCTGGGAGAAATTTGTAATGAATCTAGGGGTGAGATATATATCAATGTCTTCGTGAGGATGTTCCCTATAACATATCAAAAAAGAATAGCAATTGGACGAACGAGCTAATATATATGATCAAAACTCTCAACTACTTCCCAGATGAAAAATTCCTGAATTCTTCTTGAGTTTTTTTTGTTCTATCTTTTTAGGCCCTAAACAACCTTAAAACTCAAAGTATTCTAATTTAGAAGATAGATCACCGCCCTGGCATAAAAAATTTGGGGTAGATCATCGAAAAAGGACACCGTATGAGGATTCTACACCATTTTCAGTGAAGACATTGTTTCTGAATTTTTCTAACAATGAAATTTCACAAAATTATTCGTGTTTTAACTCAAGTTTTCATGCATTACTTCACTCAAAGGATTTTTGTAAGCAATTATAAAGTCAGTTCAAGAAGAAGACAATGATGTTTGAAAGACAATAAGCCTTCTTGTTCAGTCTAAAAGAGGAAGAACAAATTTTCTTTTTGTATCAAATAAGTACTTTGGGTCCAAGAAGGAAACAGATTCCCATTTATCTGTTTTTCTATTCTATGCACCCTTCAAAACAATGTTCGTGCAATATCAAGAGTAAAACCATGTCCATCTACATCTCTTCTATCCTAATTAACACAGCTTCAACACACATGTCTACCAATTCTTCCAGTCTTGTATGTCCAGCTTTGCTCCAAATTTGAACATCTAGACCCCTCTCAACCTCGTATGTCCTAGCTCATCCCGACCTTTTCGTTCTAATTTTGCTCGAGGTCTCCTACAACCAAGACGTGTTTATCTAGCTCATCCTTAGACACGTCTATTCACCTCAATTCCTTGTACCATCCAGTCCAACTTTGTTCAACTTGTACGACCAGCTTCAATCCAATTTCGTTCATACATCTCAGTACTAGATGAGTTTTTCTACCTCGACTTCGAGTCACACTCACGTATCTACTATCAAGCAAGCTTGTATGCCTCTCTTTCAAAAACCGAGTTTGTATTTTCCATCAAGTCATGATTGTCCGTCTTGTTATCAAACTGCACTCGCCTCTCCTGGCATGCTAGAACTAAAAACTCCAACCTAGTCGGCTTGTTCATCAACTCGAATCCTAAAAGATTCGTACGTCTTGCTTTCTCAATCCAAGGCTTTTACGTCTAGCCTTTGTTCTAACTTGTACGATCAAATCTGCTTCCTAGTTTGTCCGTCTTCAATCAAACTAACTTCGTTCAGCTATAACCCAAGACACACATGTCCATTAAATCCATCAAATAATGTTATATCTACTCTGATGATAGCTTTCAAGTGAGATACACATGGGAACTACGCTCATGCTGCCTACTACGCTCTTGAGACACTAATATACTGAAAAAGAAACGTTGTACTGAAGTTCTATCTACCACTGATAACAAAGATGACACAATCATCTCCATCCTGGATAAATATTCATCAAGAAAAGTTCCTCCATCCATGTTATCATCACCAACTTCTCTGTCATCCACCTTGCTGTGACTCGAGACATAATCTCACACTCACTGGCGTTCCATCTCTTGTCTACAACTACCTACTACTTCTTGCAACTCCTTACAACATCAATGATATGTATTGTAGTTGTGGTAAGAATTGTTCAAACTCTCGAACTTGTAAAGATTGATTTTAGATTTAATAAACTAATTTTAAACTAAAAATATACACAAAATATGAAAAATAATATTCACAAATATTGAGGTTATGGATTTCACCATTAACCAATTAAAGTGATTCAATCTAATCAATATTCATGCAATTTTTTACACTTAAAATGATTCTAATATGTTACAAAAGTGGATTTTCAAAGTAACAATGGTAAATCGAAAGTATAGAACATCAAAAACCCTAGGCTAAGCATGCTCTATCAAAAGAAATCACAACTGCTTAATAAAAATCCTTAAATCAATTTTTTAATCAAAGCAAATAATCATAAAAGAAATTACAAAAATCAATTAAAATAGAAATATACCACTTTTCTTGGAACAATGGCTTCCTCTATCGGCTTAGCAAAGGGATTTAGCTCCTCATATTAATCACTTGTGAAAAATAATGATTCATGGCTCAAAGTGTTTACAAATGATGAAAAAGAGTGAAAATAATGAAAACAAGAAGTTCACAACGTTTGTTAGGCGTTGCGAACTCACTGTTATAGAGGGAAAAGTGTTTCATTGAATATAAACGTTGCAAATTAAAGATAAACATTGCAAAGTTAAAAGATTTAACAACAGAATCTTCAACTTTTTGGCCACGGAAACTTCAACCTTTTAGCAACGATTTCTTCATCTTCTTCATCACGAGCAGATTTTTCTGATTTTTGATTTCTTCCTCTCTGGCCTCTGCCATCCCCCCAATACTCTTCCTAGACTCTTCTATTTATACTTGCACCCTCAAGCCACTCCAAATCTTCTCTTTAACGACGAATCAAATCTTCTTTAATTGGCAGGATCTCGGGAATGTTTTTTTTCTTCATCTCGACATTATTGCTTCGATTTTCATTCTCTTCATAGCTCAATCTCGGTTATTTTTTTTGCTTAGTTGTTGATTTGTTTCCTTATCAACTCGAGAAACTATCTACCCATAAAATCTCGAGAATATATTCATCTTCCTGCCGTACGTGAACGTGTGGGATTTTATTTGATTTCATGTGTAAATATTGTGTTCACGACTCTTATGAATAAGGAAAGAATATATCCTTGTCTTAAATCACAAATATCTCCTCCAAATATTGTTTTCAACTCACACAGATACGAAGGGGAAGTTTCCAGCCAAAAGTTGTTTTGAAATTGAAAGGATGTGTGCCTTTATCACATAGATGGGTGCCTTTAGTAATTTTGATGGGTGCCTTTAGTAAATTTTCCGGGTGCCTTTAACTTCGAACCAATTTTATAATAATGTTTATTTTTCAAAAATACATATAAACACATAAAATAACACAATTAGTACACAATCAAGCACTATCAATATAAAGAATTGAGAAAAATCAGACACAAAAATGTGTCTATCAAATACCCCCAAACTTATTACTTGCTAGTCCTCGAGCAAATCAAATCAAGAAAATATAAATCAATCCTAACTCACTTTCGCAGGCATCGCGATTGCACTTAGCATGTGCAACAAGCCTTTAAACCCATAGGTGTCCCTATCGGACGAGTTTTGTCTCGTGAGGGTTTACAAGAGGTATACCCACAAAACCTTTACTCCAAACCCTAGCTACTTGTTAACGAATGAGGGTAAACACTAAACAAGCTATTTAGTTGGCATACTAAATTCTTCGACTATGGGAATCATTACCCTATATGATTCCAATTGTTTTACACGAGTTTGCACTCAGCATACTAAAATTTATATATAAGAAAAAAAAACTTTACTTAGGTAGTCGTTCAACCACGATACTCAGAATCTATCGAAGTACAATCACATGAAAATATTTAGAAGATGGATATAGACAAAATGAAGTTTGCGCTTGTTGACTAAGATGAATGGTGTTTCCCATATCTGTCTGAAGGTCAGTGCCAGGATGAATCCTAATGGATTGAGATACGCTCCCACTGGTCTTACTCCTTATATTAATATTGACTCAGCTGGTATATACAAGGGTCCCAACGATCGATTTATTGAAAATAAAACAATTATTTATTATTTTTAAATGTACTGACAACATGATTAGATTAAATGAATCCAAGCGCATGCTCCTTATCAGCATCTTACATGATAGTTCTCATGGATCCTGCGTTCCACGCTTGCTTAGGCGACAAAGACAGGGAGAACACACACATATTGCTATCAAAGTGTCAATACTCGTTGTTTTTTTTTCAATAATGGGTTAAATAATACAATAATGGGGCTTGATCTCAAACTCTCTACTTCATCCAGGCGGTGATAACAATTCGATACTGGTGCCCGACCAAATCACTTAGAGAAACACAAAAACTTGCAAAAATAAAAACAGAAGGTGATATGGTCGAGATAGACTCCGAGTTATGGTGACAACTATCATGTTATTTCTAACACCTGAGCTAGGCATCCTTTCATGAATAGACCATTTAGATGGGCACACCAATTCCTATAGAAAAAGAGCTAAGTTTCCATCTACCTAGAATGGTTAGTGTCATCCTTAATTGTTCACAAGTTTCTAGACTTTGGAGTTTCATATTTCACTACAAGTTTCTCCCTTACCCCCAAACTTAAATATAACATTTTCCTCAATGTTCTAAAGATGAATTATCAAAAGAATGAACAAGGAGAAAATGTTATCAATCAAAGCAAATGAGTTAAAGAAAGATATTACTATGTCGCATGAGCATGGGTTACCCCAAGAAGTACTAAGTTTAAAGTCTTCAGCCGGACTAAGAAAGAATTAGTCACCTCATAAAATCATATAGCAATAGTCGGAAAAACTGTGGGTCATCTGAATAAAATAATGCTATCAAAATAGAAGGAAACTGCAGCAGGCCCAGAAAGTGAACAAACATAGTACAACCTCATCCCTATCTAGTGTCTTGTTTAAGATAACTACATCTAGATGAGGTTCAGGTTCGGGCTCTACGAAAGGGTCTAGATAAATCTCTTTAGGCTGAATTTCCTCATAGACAGAATCCGTAGGATCAGGTTGTAGAGTATGGAAAAACTCAACTAATAAATTTAAGGCACATAATAATAACCTGAATAATTATGGATCCTCAAAGTCAATCATATTTGACCCACACAGTTGACTACTATGAAAATTGTGGTTATTCTTAAGCAAATGTGTCGATTCTAATCTCCTAAAGTAATTAGGCTTAGTCTCAAAACTTAATAACTGGCACATTTGAAATTCAAACGTTCCCACAATTGGAAGAAAAAATTATGGTGGGAAAACAAAGTCAATCTTGGTATTATTTCCTCGGTGAACCACATCAACCATAAGATGGGTTTCTAACAACTGAATTTCTTTTTGGACATCAACAGGCTCAGGGAATCTAGTTTGAAGATGATCTTGAAAACTGGTAGAGGTGCAAATGTCAATCCCCAAGTGAGGGACTTTAAGAAGGGATACTTTACAATCACAAGAATCATCGGTACCCCTAAACTTAAGGTGGACATTATTCTCAGATGGACTAAAAACTGTTGGTTGGATTCTAGGGTCCTTAAGGTCAGAACTACAATCAGCGTCCTCTATAGAAACAAATAAGGTAGACTTATAAACAGGTAGAAGTTCAAACTTAACTTTCCATATATTATAAGTGTCCATCAAAGGTGCAAATCTAACAAAGTATTCACCTCATTAATAACACTATCATCGTCAATATCATACCCAAAGTGGTCTAGGCATTTCTGTAATGGATCTTCTAACAAAGTGTTTGGCAAAGATTTCTGAACTGAAGTACTAGTTATTTTAACTTCTTCTAAATCATAGATCTCACAAAAAGGTTGTCTACTCATACTAAATAAATTCAGTTCAACAGTCATGTTACCAAAAGAAAAATTAATTATTCAATTTCCATAATTGATGATGACATTATATGTAGCTAAAATGGGACGACCTAAGATCACTGGTATTTGAGCCTCTGGGACCTGAAAAGGTTGGGTATCTAGGACAACAAAATCCATTGGGGAAACTATTCTATCAACGTGAATCAAATCATCCTCTATCATATTTTTTTTAAGAGTCTATCATCTTCGTCAGAGACTATTGTCTTCGAATCGTTAGACTCTAAATCACTAGTCTTAGAACAAACTCGTTCCTCTAAACCATTATCTGCTTCAAAACAAGAAAATTCTACATCGTCTAAAACAGTGGCATCTCTAGTCAAATCCTCTTCCTTTTGAATAGGTGAATAATCATTAAAATTATTTGGATTTGAACCAGAAATAACACTATCATCATGAAGCACAATTGGAGTGACAATTTCCTGATCACTCTGCCTGTATATTTCAAGTTCTTCACTAATACTATCCTCATCATCATAATAATATGAAGATATTTGAACCTCGTCTAAATAAATAGTGTTACCAATTTTATCCTCGTCCTCTTGACTAGGTGAATGATTATCAAGGGTAGCACTATGTTTGCAAATAAAGATCATTTTGAGAAATATTATTCTTTGCAAGACTTTCATTCACACTTAATGCAAACCTATTTGTATTCTCAGTCAACTGCTTGAGGGATTCGTCTAGAGAAAGAGTTGGACTACTAATTGTTCCCCCAACTTAATCCGAACCTTTTTGTATTTTCAGTCAACTCCTTGAGGGATTCTTCTAGAAAAACAAATGGATCATAAGGAGTACTAGATCGCAACTGCTCATGTGATTCTTCTAGAGAAAGAGTTGGACTACTAATTGTTTCCCCCATACTTAATACAAACCTTTTTGTATCCTCAGTCAACTCCTTGATGAAATTCTCTAGAGAAACAAATGGATCATAAGGGGTACTAGATCGCAACTGCTCCAATGATTCTTCTAGAGGAATAATAGGTTCATTATAAGTACTAGATTGCACATGCTTTAGGGCATCCCTCCAAGAAAAATAACTCGAATTTTTCTCATTTTCATGTTCATAAGACGGGTGTATATGAATAGTAATTGGGATCACCCTGATATGAGCAATAACCTCCAAAAGGTTGGTGGTGGTCCCGACTACTATACATACCATGTTGATAGTACGATAATGTCTATTTTGAGATTCAGTCAGATATTCATTGTATTGGTCCTCATAATACCAGTTCGACATTTTCTGAAAAAAACTTCCTAATATATTTACAAAAAAATCTAAGAAAATAAATCCTAACAGGAAAGGGGGTATAAACATACACAAACAAGGCCGAATCAACCAAATCAAACCTACTGAATCTAGCAGACAAAAAGCATGATGGATCCACTTTGATTATTTCTAGACCAGCTTCTATTCTTCCAAAAGGCAACTATTAGCAAATCTATTAGAACGATCCGAATTAGATTAAGTCGAATAAAAACAGGATAAGCTCTAAGGAGCTTTGATAACCATGCCTATTTGGCAACGTTTCCTTGGGTTACAAGGCGACTCAAATCTACTTAAAATAATCTTCCTGAACTTTGGGTTAAACTAATAGAGTAACCAATACAGTCCTTTTGAATGACTTTCCAATAAGCTCGCCGCCTTATTGGTCTCTTTCTAGTCAAAATTTTAAGCTTAGGTTCGCGTTTGGTAACGTGTTCCTAAAGTGGGCAAGAAGGAAACTATGATGAAATCCGAGTCTTTATCTTATATGGCCAGTCCTTGTCCTTTACAAGAAAAGTAAATCCGTATTCAAGTCCTCAACATATATGCATTACGAAAGAATATAGAAAACCCACTGATAGGGAATTCGTGGGTTGATCGAGTCTTACCTCCCGTACCAGACGGGGGATGAATCGGTTGTAGTCGACTCGGGACACCAACTCCTATATCAATGTACGAAACCGAGGGGCCGAGACAATATCGTAATTGTCGTCCTTCCCTGTTGCAGTTTATATTTAAATTACCCTTCCGTAGGGTTTAAAAATAATATAAAGTCCAAAAGTTCAAAGTCCAAAAATAAGAAAAGAAAAACAGAAAAATATCTAAAATAATTATAAAAATAATTACAAAAATAATAAAGAATTCCTAATACAATTTTCTAAAAGAAAAATAAAAACTCTTAAAAAATTAACTAAAATAAGTAAAATAAATAAATCTTGTCTTCTTTTTCCGTTCTTTTCAATTGGAGACAAGAAATACAATTAAGGTCCTCATCCCAAGAGAGACGATGCTAGCAACACCAACGAAATGGAGTTCCTATACCTGCAAGATATTTTGTTAGTACAAATAAGAGAAGAAAAGGAGATGACGAAGAAGGCCGGCTTGTACTATTCGCATACACGGTCTTTCTCTTGTCCATCCAACATGCTCTCCTCTTACATACCCGTCCAAGCCAGGATCTTCTCACATGTCCGTCCAGGCCAAGGATCATTTCTCATGGACATCCAAGCTGCAGACTCTCACTTATCCATCCAAGTTGTGGCCTCCTCTCTTGCATGTACAAAAATGTGAGCTTGCGTAGTCATACTTAAAATCCTGAACTGCTGCTACTGCGCCTCTATACATATTGTCAATCATCCCTGACTTGCAGACCCATCAACATGACGATATTCAATTTACAAGACTAATGTAATATCTCTGGTAATATTTAACAACTAAACCTTGTTATTTTATTTTCGTCAATATTAAACTTTAAAAACAAAAAAAATCTTGAGTAAACGTTTATCCTTACTCTCTCTCTCTCAGACGATTAACCATGTTTCTTTCAAAATCATTAGAATAACACTGGCGCTCACTATATTTTCCAGATTTTCTATGTTTTATATTACAAACCTCAAGCTTCTAGATGGATTTCCCACTAGTATAGAGCAATTTGAGTTTCATCAGGCGCCTATCCCTGTCTTCTCTTCAAATCATCTAAACAACACCGGCGCTCACTACATTTCCCAGATGTTGTATGATTTTATATTACAAACCTCAAGCTCCTAGATAGATTGCCCACTAGTATAGAGCAATTTGAGTTTCATCAGCGCTTATCCCTGTCTTCTCTTCAAATCATCAGAACAACACTGGTGCTCACTACATTTCCCAGATGTTCTATGATTTTATATTGCAAATCTCAAGCTCCTAGATAGATTTCCCACTAGTATAAAGAAAATTTGAGTATCATTTGGTGCTATATCCCGTATCTGGATTCCCAAAAATTAACTTATGTGAATATTCAATTTACCTGAATAATGTTGACCTACCTATACATCTTTGTATAAACAAATCTCAAGATCCTAGATGAATTTCCCACTAGTATAGAGAAAATTTGAGTATCATTTCAATTGAATAGTTATTTCAATTGGTGCTATATCCCGTAACTGGTTTCCCAAAAATTAACTTATGTCAAAATTCATTTCAATTGAATAGTGTTGACCTAACTATGCAGCTTTGTATAAACAAATCTCAAGCTCCTAGATAAATTGTCCACTAGTATAGAGCAAATTGCCCAATTGAACATTATTGACTCACTAAAATGCCTATATAACTTTATATAGAAGTTATATACGAGTTCTCCTCTTAGTGTTCTGAGGCACCACCGCCTTAAAACTCTTTTTAGTGTTATGACGACACCACCGCCTCAACACTCCTCTCAGTGTTCTGAGGCACCACTGCCTCAACACTCCTCTCAGCGTTCTGAGGCACCACTGCCTCAACACTCCTCTCGGTGTTCTGAGACACTATTACCTCAAACACTCATCTCAGTGTTCTGAGGCACCACTGCCTCAACACTTATCTTAGTGTTCTAACGGCACCACTGCCTGAACACTCAGTGTTCTGAGGCACCACTTCCTTAACACTCATCTTAGTGTTTCTGACGGCAGCATTTCCTCAACACTCTCTACAATCAAATAATATTCCAAAGACCTTGTCCGACCAATTCCAAATCTTGTGTTGCCATGAGTCTCTACTTGTCTATATAAGAGGGCCTTCTAGCTTGCTTATTTAACAGTTCAAGATGACTACTATTCCTATGGTAACATCTAACCATAGAACTGAATAATTATACTTTATTTTATTTTTGTCTGCCAGGCCACCATCTAGTGCTTACCACGCAAAATTACTCGTTATGTGCTAAGCAGGGGACTTAATGTAGATGGTGGGTTTTTGATAAGGATAAAATAGTAAATTACCCCTCAAGTATGGGAAATACTAAACTTTTTAAAGTTCTGCAAAAGAATTCTTGAGTAGGCGCCAATCCCTACCCTCTCTCAGGCGCTTATCCTTGTCCTCTCTCTATATGTCTGGCCAACATATACGATCAAATTGATGAATTTAATCAATATTCATCATTTACAAAATCATCAGAGTAACAATGGTGCACGCAAAAATCTTCCCAGATGTTCTATGATTTTTTTACATAAAATCTCTTAGGCTCCTAGATGGATTTCCCACTAGTATATAACAATTTGAGTATTATTTTCGGGTGCTATATTCCACAGCTGAATCCCCAAAATTACCTATGTCAATATTCATGTTCAAATTGAGCAATATTAATATATATATAAAATTAAAGTGCCACAGTTGTGCTTAAATTAAATGTCAAAATTATGACAAACATAACTTCATAGCTTCTACTAGCTAAATCCCACCTATATCGCATTAATCCTTTGCTCAAATAGACAACTAATGCAAAACAAGTGAAAATAATTCAATTTAGGGTTTTGAAACGCTTGATTTGCAACACTTATAAACGTGTCCAAAAGCGTGTAAAAATTCCCAAACCCTAATTAGGGTTTGAAAACAGAATTTGCAACACTTATAATGTAGCAAAAAATATGTCAGTCCTAATTAGGGTTTGAAAAACAGTTTTGCAACACTTATAAATATTGCAAAAGTGTGTCAAAAACTTCAAACCCTTATTTCGCAAATAAGGGAAGCTAACCCAAATTTTGAACACGTCTTGCTCCTCTTGCTTGAGCGTCTTGCTCCTTTAGAGCAAAGTTTGCACGACTTCATTCTTAGCATGGACATCATGCTTCTCTCCGAGTATTTGATAATTTTACTCTTTTACCCTCAACATGTGGGGCTGAGTGCAAAGAGTAAAATATGAACGTCTAGACTCTTATTAAAATTTTGACGTGTAGACTCTTATAAAAATTTAACATCTAGACTCTTATCAAAATTTTGAGTGTCTTGATCCTTGTCAAAAGATGACGTTTTATTCTTTTAGCCTCAACATATGAGGCTGAGTACAAAGAGTAAAACATGAGACTCCCGCTTTAAGACTAGAGCTTGACGCCCATCCTCTCCTATCTTCACGTGAGGTCCAAATCTTGGTCTCCTTCTCTTCTTTTCACGTGAATAAAATTAGGATTTTGACAAATCCTAAGCTATACTAGGCCTCTCTCACATATATCTTTGTATGAGGATTCACATACAACCTTTCATGCTCAGCATCATACATATATCTTACAAAATAAACATGTCAACCCCGCAAATTTGACCAAGATGGACACACTATTCCATACTCCCAAATAAATATATATTTCTAGTCTGCTAGACTCATAAGCTAGTCAAGCAAGACGTATCTATTTTATTTTAGTCTGCTAAACTCATCGTTTAGTCAAGCAACGCATATATTTTTTAGTACGCTAGACTCATCATCTAGTCAGGAAAGACGAGTCTTTAATCAAAAGACCCATTGAACAGGTCTCAATCGACTCAACATCAGTAGTGCTTAATACTATAATATTACACGAGACATCAAATTTCACAAAAGGGGGGATACTAATTAAGGTTTTGGTATGACGGTCTACGACATGTGGTGCAGCAGTACACACACTAAAGAGAAGTTTTGGAAAGATCTATAACAATTGAGTAGAGGGTGGGAGGTTGAGTAACTGACTATTCAACCTTAATCGAAGTGGAGAGTAGTTGTCAACCTACTTCAACTTTTATACTTCTCTCCCATGTGTTGTGTATGACACGTACACCTCACTCTCTCTAATGACAAGCCTCAACCAAACCATTGGACCCTACCTGCTCTTTAACTTTCCTATGTAGCCTTAGCCTCCTACTTCTCTTTTCAATTTCCGTGCATGAGAGAGTTGAAATTTCTCTCTGTCTCTCCCAGACTAATCAGCACCAATAACTTTTTTTATGTAACCAAGCCACTCAAGTCCCACTTTGTTTATCGCGCTTCCAAACTCTACCACCTTTTCCACTTGTCATGTCTTTTTTTACTTCAATCACAACCACCAGACTTCGTCAGGCCTTGTCTCTCCTCGTTTAACGTTTTTCTCTTTCCAATCTCATGTCCAGTCCTTTCTATCTTCTCAAGTTTACTAACACCGAGACCAACTCTCCACCAAAGAAAAGTGCATGCCTCTTTTTAAATTTACTGTTGTGTTTGTCCCACCATCCACCAGACTTCCTATACATCCCATGTTGTAAAGCCACCCGAACAAAATACCCATATTTTCCACTCTTGCACCAATCCATTGTAGAACAAACAACAACATGCACAATAGATGATGTGAAAAAACACTCCATATGAGTTGATTTAGCCATATTTTCCTTGTAACTAGTATTTTACTGGTCCACCTATAAAAACACTAAAACGACAATATTAATACAAATTCAAGTACTAGTAAATATAAATTAAGCGGTAAATTTATATACATTATGTTCGTATCAATCTATCCCCAAACCTATATTTTGCTAGTCCTCGAGCAAAAATAATTTAAAAATAAAATAAAATCCTAACTCACTTTCGCAGGAATGGCGACTACATTTAGCATATGTAACAAGCCTTTAAACCCCAAGGTGTCCCTAGTGGACGAGTTTTTTCTCGTGAGGGTTTACAAGAGGTATACCCACAAAACCTTTACTCCAAACCCTAGCTACCTGTGAACCATTGAGAATAAACACTACACAAGCTATTTAGTTGGCATACTAAATTCTTCGACTATGGGAATCATTACCCTATATGAGTCCAATTATTGTACACGAGTTTGCACTCAGCGTACTAAAGTTCATATAAGAATTAAAAACTCTACTTAGATAGTCGTGCAACATCCAAAACTGGATAAAAATTGTCAACACTCACATTGCTCGAAATCAATCAAATTCAAACACAAGGATAGATTGGAAGGTTGAAATAGAAGTCATGAATGGTGCATATATTGATTAAGGTGAACGATGTTTCCCATATATGTCTGAAGGTCAGTGCCAGGATGAATCCGAATGGATTGAAATACGCTCCCATTGGTCTTAATCCTTATACTAATATCGACTCAGCTGGTATATACAAGGGTTCCAGCGATTGATTTATTAAAAATAAAACAATTATCTTCACATTATGAAATGTACTGACAACATGATTGGATCATTTGAATCCAAGCGCATGCTCCTTATCAGCATCTTCCATGATAGTTCTCTTGGATCCTACGTTCCACGCTTGCTTACGCGACGGAGACAGGGAGAACACACACATATTGCTATCAAAGTGTTAACAATTTTTTTTTCTTTTTTTTTGAATCATGGTCTAAATATTGGGGTTTGATATCAAACACTTTATTTCATCCTGGCGGTGATAAAAATTCGATACTGGTGCCCCACCAAATCACTTAGAGAAACACAAAAAATTACAAAAATAAAAACAGAAAGTGATATGGTCAAGGTAGACTCCGAGATATGGTGACGACTATCATGTTATTTCTAACACCTGAGCTCTGTCCTTTTATGAATAGACCATTTAATTGGGTACACTAACTCCTATAGAAAAAGAGCTAAATTTCCATCTACCTAGAATGGTTAGTGTCATCCTTAATTGTTCACAAGTTTCTAGATTTTGAAGTTTCATATTTCAACTTAAAAGTTTCTCTCTTAAAGGTGGTATAGTTGGGAAGCACGGTAAACAAAGTGGAACTTGAGTGGCTCGGTTACATAATAGAATTTTTTGGTGGTAATTAGTCTGGGTGAGACAGAGAGAAGTCTCGACTCTCTCACGCACGGAAATTGAAAAGAGAAGTAGGAGGATAAGGGTAGTATGAAAGTTAAGAAGCAGGTGGGGTCCTCTGGTTTGGTTGAGGCTTGACATTTGAGAGAGTGATGTGTACATGTCATACACAGCACGTGGGAGAGAAGTATAAAGGTGAAGTAGGTTGTTAACTTGAGTGGGGGGGGAGAGGCTCGACCGGAAAAAAAGTTCAAGGAAATATCTTCAGGATTTTTGGCCTATGGTGTATAAAACCAGTTGGTAGGAGTCATACTCTAGAAATATTCTACTGCTGCTACTGAACAACACGAAGAACGGAAGAAAAGGCGACATTTTATTCAAACACTCTGCCAAGGTTTCTTCAACCGATTTGATGTTATCTTCGTTTTGCAACATTTATCTTCAAACTACATTGCAACAGTTAATCTGTAACACCGAGAAAACGTTACAGATTCCTTGTTACATCATTTTTATCTTCTTTTCATCTTTTTAACACTTTTTGAGCCATGTACCAATCTTTTGAGAGTGTTTTAAGCATGATGAACTAAACCCAACCACTGGGATAATGGAGGAAGTCATATTTCATGTATGAATGGTAACTATTTTCGATTCTTAATGACTTTTGCATTGATTTTTAATTGATTTATGATTTTTCTTAATTAGTTGTGATTTTGTTTGATGGTGTATGCTGGGAATTAGAATATTTTGATGCGCCATTCTTATGATTTATAGTTAATGTTTTAGAAATCTACTTTTGTCAAAGAAACAGAGTCAATAAAAGAGCTATAATTATTAAAGAATCATTGTAGAAATCAATCAGAAGTGATTTTGGTGGAATCCTGAGTTCCAGTTCTTCCTAATATTGTTAATTTTTTTACTTATTTTCTAGTTTAATTCAGAATTAGGTCTAAAACGAATCTTCACAAGTCTCAGCGAACGAACACATTTTTACCACTTTTCTGAAACAATCAAGTTTTTGGTGCCGTTGTCGGGACTTGTTTTTAGGTTAGGGTTTTAGATTTTCTTTTTTTTAGGTTTAGTTTTTTTTTTTTATATTTTTATTCTTTTTTTTCTATTTTACATTTTTGGTATCTGTCTTTTTTATACATGTTTTGGATCAGAAAGAAAGTTTAGCCAAATATTTTGGTGATTAATTAAAGACTTGGAGTCAAAATACAAAAAAAAAGAACGTAAAAAAAATACAAAGATTTTATTTTTATTTTAATTTAATTATTAGGGTTTTAATTATCTTCTTTTAGAAAACTGTATTAGGGTATTTATTTTTATAATTATTTTATTATTTTTCTGTTATTTTTTGGACACTTTTGGACTTTATTATTGGACACTGGATATTTTTTTTATTTTTTTAAACCCTAAAGAAAGGTAATTAAATATAAACTGCAACAGGGAAGGACGATAATTACGATATTGTCTCAGCCCCTTGGGTTCGTACATTGACACAGGAGTCAGTGGCCCGATTCGACTTCAACGGTTCATGCCCGTATGGTATGGGAGGTAAGACTCTAACCACTTACGAATCCCCTGTCAGTGGGTTTTCTGTATTCCTTCTTAATACATATATGTTGAGGACTTGAATACGGAATTTACTTTTCTAGTAAAGGGCAGAAACTGGCCATATAAGATTAGGGTTCGGATTTCATCACCGTATCCTTTCTGCCTGACTTAGGAACACGTTACATACGCAAACCTAAGCCTAAAATTTGACTAGAAATAGACCTATAGGGTAACGAGCTTATTGGAAAGTTATTCAAAAGGACTGTAGTGGTTACTCTATTATCCTAACTCAAAGTTCAGGAAGATTATTAAGTACATTCGAGTCGCCTTGTAACCCAAGGAAACGTTGCCAAAGAGGCAGGGTTATCAAAGCTCCTTAGAGTATATCCTGTTTTTATTCGACTTAATCTAATTAAGATCATTCTAAGAGATTTTCTAAAACTACAACTAGTTTCCTTTTGGAAGAATAGAAGCTGGTCTAGAAACAATCTAGGTGGAGACATCATGCTTTTTGTTTGCTAGATTCAATAAGATTGATTTGGTTGAGTCATCCTTGCTTGTGTTTATTTAGAATTCCCTTCTAGTTAGGATGTCGAACTGGTATTACAATAGCCAATACAATGAATATCTGAATGAATGTCAAAATGGAAATTATTCTTATTATGACCGTAGTTTGGATAGTGGCTGGGACCATCACCAATCTTTCAAAGGTTATTTATCATATCGTGGTGGTCCCAATTACTATTCGTACATGCACTAGTCATGTGAACGCAAAAATGAGCAAAATGCGAGTTATTCGTCTTTGGAAGATACCCTAAAGCAGTTAACCCAGAATATAAATAGGTTTTTATTAAGTGTGAAGGGAACAAATAATATTCCAACTCTTTCTTTAGTAGAATCCCTCAAGCAGTTAACTGAGAATACAAATAGGTTTCAATTAAATGTGAAGGAGAGTGTTGCAACGATGACTATTGCTCAAAATATTCTTAATTGCCAATACAGTGTTTCCGATATTACCCTTGAAAAGAAGGATAATTGTTCATATAATCAGGATGACGAGGTTAGAATTGGTAACACTACTTGTTTAGATGAGTTTCGACCATCTTCATACTACTATGATGATGGGGAGAATAGTATTGATGAAGAACATGAAATATCCAGGCAGAGTGGTCAGGAATTTGTTACTCCAATTGCGCTTCATGATGATATTGTTATTTCTGGTTCAAATCCTAATAATGTTAATGATTATTCACATATTCAAAAGGAAGAGGATTTAACTAGAGAAACTACTGTTTTAGACGATATAGTATTTCCTTGTTACGAAGACGATGATGGTTTAGAGGAACGAGTTTATTCTGAGAATATTGTTTTATAGTCTAGCGATTTAGAAACAATAGTCTTAGACAAAGAAGATAGACTCGTAGAGATTTTAAATATCAGTGAGGATGCACCACCTGATTATAACCTAAAAGAAGCAGTTGACCATTTTCAGGAATCTGACGATCAAGAAATTAGGGAAATTGTGACTAGTCTATCTAGAGACACTGAAAACTCTGAGTTTGTGGGTGATCACCATTCTCCCTGTGCTTTACCTTTGACTCTTAGAAAGATACCTCACTTGGGACTTGATATTTGTGCCATAACCATTTTACAAAATTATCTTCATACACGTTTTCCCGAGCCTAATGATGTCCATAAAGAAGTTCAGTTGTTAAAGACCCATCCTATGGTTGATGTGGTCTACCCAGGCAGTAATACCAAGATTGAATTTGTTTTTCAACAAAAAAAAAATTCTACCAATTGTGGAAACGTTTGAATTTCAAATGTGTCAGTTATTAAGTTTTGAGCAAAGCCTAATTACTTTAAGAGATTAGAATCGACACATTTTCTTAGGAATGACCACCATTTTTATAGTAGTCAACTCTGTGAGTCAAATCTGATTAACTTTGAGGATCCATAATTATTCAGGTTATTATGTGCTTCTAAGTTTTACTTGAGTTCTTCCAGACTCTACAACCTGACTTTCCAGATCCTTCCTATGAGGAAATCCAGCCCATGAAAATATTTTATTTAGACCCTTTTATAGAGCCTAAACATGAACCACAACTAAATGTAGTTGTCTTAAACAAAAAAACTAGATAAGGGTGTACTCGGTTTGTTCATTTTCTTGGCCTGTTGCTATTTTCTTTTATTTGTGATAGCACTATTTGATTCAGATGACCCACAATTGTTCCGACTATTGATATATGATTTTATGAGGAGAATAATTCTTTCTTAGCCTGGATGAAGACTTTAAACTTAGCACTTCTTGGGACGTAACCCATGCTCATGTGACACGGTAATATCTTTTCTTAAATCCTTTCTTTCGATTGGTAACAGTTTCTCCTTGTTCATGTTTTTAATCATTCATCTTTAGAACATTGAGGACAATGTTAGATTTAAGTTTGGGGGTAAGGGATAAACTTTTAAGTAGAAATATAAAACTTCAAAATCTAGAAACTTGTGAACAATTCAGGATGACACTAATCATTCTAGGTAGATGGAAACTTATCTCTTTTTATATAGGAATTATTGTACCCAGTTAAATGGTTTATTCATAAAAGGACAGAGCTCAGGTGTTAGAAATAACATGATAGTCGTAACCATATCTCGGAGTCTACCTCGACCATATCACTTTCTGTTTTTATTTTTGTAATTTTTTATGTTTCCCTAAGTGATTTGGTGGGACAGTGGTATCGAATTGTTATCACCGCCAGGATGAAATAGAGTGTTTGAGATCAAGCGCCACTATTTGGACATTGATTCAATAAAAAAAAAGAAAAAAAATCGAGTATTGACGATTTGATAGCAATATGTGTGTGTTCTCCCTGTCTCCGTCGCCTAAGCATGCGTGGAATGCAGGATCCAAGAGAACTATCATGTAAGATGCTGATAAGGGCATGCGCTTGGATTCAAATGATCCAATCATGTTGTTAGTACATTTAATAATATAAAGATAATTGTTTTATTTTTAATAAATCGATCGTTGGGACCCTTGTATATACCAGCTGAGTCGATATTAGTATAAGGATTAAGACCAGTGGGAGCATATTTCAATCCATTAGGATTCATCCTGGCACGGACCTTCAGACAGATATGGGAAACATCTTTCACCTTAGTCAACATATGCACCATTCATTACTTCTATTTTCATCTTCTAATTTATCCTTGTATTTGAATTTGATTGATTTCGAGTAATGTGAATGTGATAGACACATTTTATTGTCTTATTTGTCCTACATTCTCTATTTTGTTAGCATTTATTTTGTACTTATTGTGTAATTTGATATTTTTGTAGGTACTTTTAGGATATAAACTTTTATAGAAAAATTGGCTCAAAAAGAGATAAAGGCACCCGGAAAAAATTAACAAAGGCACCCATTTGAGTGATAAGGGCACCCCTCCTTTTGGATTCAAAATTCAGAAAAAGGACTTTTACACGGAGAATCTATCTGAGTTAGTTTAAAAACATATTTTATGGGATTGGAAAGTGATTTCGGGTTACCTAAATAAAGAAACAACTTCAACATGTTAAAACACGTCAGAATGAGTTTTTCACCCGAAAAAAAAATGGCTGGAAAACTCGAGTTGGACGGAGAAAGGAATTATTCTTCGATTTGGATTTACACGAATTTAAGTTGGTTTTGGATTAGATTTTGAGTCCTTATCAATCCAGGAGGACTAGTTAGGGTTTGTGGAGCCTATATAAAGCAAAGATATCGACTAAAAAAAGAGGGAGCTTGAATCGAAAAAAAACATGAAAAAAAATAATAATGTTGCTGTTGTAGGGAAGAAAATAAATAAGCGACGATTTCTTCAACGGAACAACACCGTTTATCTTCGTCTTTGCAACGTTTATCTTCAGATGCAACGGTTTTTTCAACCCATTTGCAACGGATATCTCCAGAACAATAACGTTTATCTTCAGTGGAAGAACTTTCTTTATGTAATAGTGGAAACAGTTGTCTGCAACGCCATTACACCATTGCAAACTCTCTATTTACATAATTTTCACTCATTTCATCTTTGTAAAAAAAATTGAGCCATGAATACACATCTTGAGAGTGTTTACAACATGAGGAGCTAGACCTCATTGCTGAGGCGACGGAGGAAGCCATTTTTCCAATAATAAAGTGGTATATTTTTATCTTATTAATTTTTTGCAATTCTTTTATGGTTATTTGCTTTGAATTAAATTTGAAATAATGATTTTTATCAATTAATTGTGTTTTCTTTTGATGATTCATGCTTAGTTAAGAGCTATTGATGTCTCATACTTTTCATTTACAACCATTATCTGTAAAATATAACTTTGGCAATATTTAGAATCAAATGAATGTATGAGTTGCAAGATAATTATTAATGCTAAATCACTTGAAAAATTGGCTAATGGTGGAATCCTTAGTCTCAGTTATTTCATAATCTTAAATCAATTTTACTTTAATCTTCTTTATTTTTAGTATTAAAAATTAGGTTTAAAAATCAAATCTTCACAAGTATGAGTATCGAATCTTTTACCACTATTTCTAAAACACATCAATTTTTGGTGCCACCGACGCGGACTTATCTTTAGGTTCAGAGTTTTAGATTTATTTTTAGGTTTTTATTTTTATTGTTAGTATTATTTTTACTTTTATTTGGGTATTTATCTTTTTGCTACAGGTTTTGGATTTTGGATTAAAAAGAAATTGAGCAAAAGACTTTGGTAATTAAAGACTTGGAGTTAAAGTTAAAGCTAAAAAAATGGAAAAGAAGACAAATAATTTTATTTTTAATTAGATTTTATTTGTTTATCATTTTAGAAGATTGTATTAGGAAATCTTTTATTATTTCTGTAATTTTTCTTTTATTTTTGGATTCTTTTGGGCTTTATTTTGGGATGTTGGACATTATTATTATTTTTTAACCCTACGAAAGGGTAACTAAATATAAACTGCAACATGGAAGGACGACAACTATATTGTCTCGGCCCCTCGGGTTCGTACACTGACACAGGAGTCGGTGGCCCGAGTCGACTACAACTGATTCATCCCCCGTCTAGTACGGGAGGTAAGACTCGATCAACCCACGAATCCCCTGCAAGTGGGTTTATTGTATTCCTTCGTGTGCATATATGTTGCGGAACTGAATACGGATCTACTTTTTTACTAAAGGGTAAGAACTATCCATACAAGATAAGGAATCGGGTTTCATCACCGTTTTCTTCTTGCCCGCTTTAGGAATACGTTACCAAACGAACCTAGGCTTAAAATTTTGAATAGAAAGAGACTGATAGGGTAACGATCTTATAGGAAAGTCATTCAAAAGGACTGTATTGGTTACGCTGTTAGCCTAACTCAAATTTCAGGAAGATTATTTTAAGTAGATTCGATCCGCTTTGTAACCCAAGGAAACGTTGCCAAAGAGACAGGGTTATCAAAGATCCTTAGAGCTTATACTGTTTCTATCGGCTTAATCTAATTCGGATCGTTCTAAGAGGTTTGCTAAAACTATAACTAGTTGCATTTTGAAAGAATATAAGCTGGTCTAGAAAAAATCTAAGTTGAGTCATCATGCTTTTTGTTTCCTATATTTAATACGTTTGATTTGGTTGAGTCAGCCTTGCTTGTGATTGTTTAGAATTCCCTTCCAATTAGGATTTATTTTGATTTTTTTTAGTGTATTCCAAGAACGCTTGAAATCATCACTGAGCGAGCTTGGAAAAGAAACATTCTAGGTCGTTTGATTAGTGATAAACCTAGTAGTTCTGTCCCTGAAAACGAGGACCTCGAAGACTCTTCTTTTGAGGGCCCTGTTTTTGGAAATTTCAATTTTGAGAACTTGACACTGTGTGAAGAAGTTACTCCTAGTCCTTTGATAGTGCTAACAATGGCAACTTTAAAAGCTTTGTTGAACCCGACTAGGACTTCTCGTCCATCATGTATCAAGTTAGCTGAAACTGAAGCAAACTATGAGTTATAACATGGGACCATACAGATGCTCTCAATCTTCTTAGGAAAAGAAAATGAAAAACCCCTATTTCCATGTTAGGGATTTTGAGGAAATATGTAGTACCATCAGGATTAAGGACCGAGATGATGAAGCATTGAAACTTAGATTGTTTCCTTTTTCACTAAGAGACAAAGCCAAATCTTGGCTATATAGTTTGACTTCTGAGTCCATTGAAACCGATGAACAACTTACATCTGCCTTTTTCCAGAAGTTTTTCCCTAGGCACAAAACATCATCTATTAGGCAACAAATGTGCATATTTTCTCAACAAGAGGGAGAATCTTTATATAAGTATTTGGAAAGGTTTAATGACTTATTATCACAATGTCCTCATCATAGTTTAGAAAAAGTAAGGCTAGTTCAGATCCTCTACGAGGGTTTAGATTATTCGATAGCAACCATGGTTGAGTCTTTATGCACAAGTGGGTTTGAAAATAAAACTGTCGATGGTGCGATGACATTTTTGAATGAAATCGCCAAAAAAAATCCAGCAATGGGAAAATAGTCTGGGAGCCCCTAAAAAAAAATCTTCTAAGTAGAGGAAATGTCAATAGGGTAGAAGGATCTTTTGAATCAGATGCCAAAATAACAGTTATATCAAAAAGGTTAGATGTTTTAGAACTGAGTCAGTCTAGTTGTGGAATTGAGCCCAAGTCATTTTGGGAAAGACAGACTGTTGAAGAGTAAGCCCATGCTCTTTATAATAACACTAGATTTGATAATCATCAGAAGTTTGACCCTTATTCAGAAACCTATAACCCTGGTTGGAGAAACCATCCTAACCTTTGTTGGTATAAGGGTCAGAGTCAAGGTCAGTCTAGTAATTCTAAGGTTCCCCCAAGTTTTGGCTATACTAAGAATCCTTCAGGATCAACACAATTTCAGAACCATTCAGATAAGAAGATCATGAGTTTTTCACCCGAAAAAAAATGGCTGGAAAACTCGAGTTGGACGGAGAAAGGAATTATTCTTCGATTTGGATTTACACGAATTTAAGTTGGTTTTAGATTATATTTTGAGTCCTTATCGATCCAGGAGGACTAGTTAGGGTTTGTGGAGCCTATATAAAGCAAAGATATCGAGTAAAAAAGGAGGGAGCTTGAATCGAAAAAAAACAGGAAAAAAAAAATAATGTTGCTGTTGTAGGGAAGAAAAGGAATAAGCGACGATTTCTTCAACGGAACAACACCGTTTATCTTCGTCTTTGCAACATTTATCTTCAGATACAACGGTTTTTTCAACCCATTTGCAACGGATATCTCCAGAACCATAACGTTTATCTTCAGTGGAAGAACTTTCTTTATGTAATAGTGGAAACAGTTGTCTGCAACGCCATTACACCATTGCAAACTCTCTGTTTACACAATTTTCACTCATTTCATCTTTGTAAAAAAAAATTGAGCCATGAATACACATCTTGAGAGTGTTTACAACATGAGGAGCTAGACCTCATTGCTGAGGCGACGGAGGAAGCCATTTTTCCAATAATAAAGTGGTATATTTATCTTATTAATTTTTTGTAATTCTTTTATGGTTATTTGCTTTGAATTAAATTTGAAATAATGATTTTTATCAATTAATTGTGTTTTCTTTTGATGATTCATGCTTAGTTAAGAGCTATTGATGTCTCATACTTTTCATTTACAACCATTATCTGTAAAATATAACTTTGGCAATATTTAGAATCAAATGAATGTATGAGTTGCAAGATAATTATTAATGCTAAATCACTTGAAAAATTGGCTAATGGTGGAATCCTTAGTCTCAGTTATTTCACAATCTTAAATCAATTTTACTTTAATCTTCTTTATTTTTAGTATTAAAAATTAGGTTTAAAAATCAAATCTTCACAAGTATGAGTATCGAATCTTTTACCACTATATCTAAAACACATCAATTTTTGGTGCCACCGACGCGGACTTGTCTTTAGGTTCAGAGTTTTAGATTTATTCTTAGGTTTTTATTTTTATTGTTAGTATTATTTTTACTTTGTTCTATTTTACTTTTCTTTGGGTATTTATCTTTTTTCTACAGGTTTTGGATTTTGGATTAAAAAGAACTTGAGCCAAAGACTTTGGTGATTAAAGACTTGGAGTTAAATTTAAAGCTAAAAAAATGGAAAAGAAGACAAATAATTTTATTTTTAATTAGATTTTATTTGTTTATCTTTTTAGAAGATTGTATTAGAAAATCTTTTATTATTTCTGTAATTTTTCTTTTATTTTTAGATTCTTTTGGACTTTATTTTGGGATGTTGGACATTATTATTATTTTTAAACCCTACGAAAGGGTAACTAAATATAAACTGCAACAGGGAAGGACGACAATTACTATATTGTCTCGGCCCCTCGGGTTCGTACACTGACACAGGAGTCGGTGGCCCGAGTCGACTACAACTGATTCATCCCCCGTCTGGTACGGGAGGTAAGACTCGATCAACCCACGAATCCCCTGCAAGTGGGTTTATTGTATTCCTTCGTATGCATATATGTTGCGGAACTGAATACGGATCTACTTTTTTAGTAAAGGGTAAGAACTATCCATACAAGAGAAGGACTCGGGTTTCATCATTGTTTTCTTCTTGCCCGCTTTAGGAATACGTTACCAAAGGCGAACCTAGGCTTAAAATTTTGAATAAAAAGAGACTGATAGGGTAACGATCTTATAGGAAAGTCATTCAAAAGGACTGTATTGGTTATGATGTTAGCCTAACTCAAATTTCAGGAAGATTATTTTAAGTAGATTCGAGCCGCTTTGTAACCTAAGAAAACGTTGCCAAAGAGACAGGGTTATCAAAGATCCTTAGAGCTTATACTGTTTCTATCGGCTTAATCTAATTCGGATCGTTCTAAGAGGTTTGCTAAAACTATAACTAGTTGCATTTTGAAAGAATAGAAGCTGGTCTAGAAAAAATCTAAGTTGAGCCATCATGCTTTTTGTTTGCTAGATTTAATACGTTTGATTTGGTTGAGTCAGCCTTGCTTGTGATTGTTTAGAATTCCCTTCCAATTATGATTTATTTTGATTTTTTTTAGTGTATTCCAAGAACGCTTGAAATCATCACTGAGCGAGCTTGGAAAAGAAACATTCTAGGTTGTTTGATTAGTGATAAACCTAGTAGTTCTGTCCCTGAAAACGAGGACCTCGAAGACTCTTCTTTTGAGGGCCCTGTTTTTGGAAATTTCAATTTTAAGAACTTGACACTGTGTGAAGAAGTTACTCCTAGTCCTTTGATAGTGCTAACAATGGCAACTTTAAAAGCTTTGTTGAACCCGACTAGGACTTCTCGTCCATCATGTATCAAGTTAGCTGAAACTGAAGCAAACTATGAGTTATAACATGGGACCATACAGATGCTCTCAATCTTCTTAGGAAAAGAAAATGAAAACCCCTATTTCCATGTTAGGGATTTTGAGGAAATATGTAGTACCATCAGGATTAAGGACCGAGATGATGAAGTATTGAAACTTAGATTGTTTCCTTTTTCACTAAGAGATAAAGCCAAATCTTGGCTATATAGTTTGACTTATGAGTCCATTGAAACCTATGAACAACTTACATCTGCCTTTTTTCAGAAGTTTTTTCCTAGGCACAAAACATCATCTATTACGCAACAAATTTGCATATTTTCTGAACAAGAGAGAGAATCTTTATATAGGTATTTGGAAAGGTTTAATGACTTATTATCACAATGTCCTCATCATAGTTTAGAAAAAGTAAGGCTAGTTCAGATCCTCTACGAGGGTTTAGATTATTCGATAGCAACCATGGTTGAGTCTTTATGCACAGGTGGGTTTGAAAATAAAACTGTCGATGGTGCGATGACATTTTTGAATGAAATCGCCAAAAAAATCCAGCAAAGGGAAAATAGTAGGGAGCCCCGAAAAAAAAAATCTTCTAAGTAGAGGAAATGTCAATAGGGTAGAAGGATCTTTTGAACCAGATGCCGAAATAACAGTTATATCAAAAAGGTTAGAAGTTTTGGAACTGAGTCAATCTAGTTGTGGAATTGAGCCCAAGTCATTTTGGGAAAGACAGACTGTTGAAGAGTAAGCCCATGCTCTTTATAATAACACTAGATTTGATAATCATCAGAAGTTTGATCCTTATTCAGAAACCTATAACCCTGGTTGGAGAAACTATCCTAACCTTTGTTGGTATAAGGGTCAGAGTCAAGGTCAGTCTAGTAATTCTAAGGTTCCCCCAAGTTTTGGCTATACTAAGAATCCTTCAGGACCAGCACAATTTCAGAACCATTCAGATAAGAAGATCATAAGTTTAGAAGAGTCTCTCACCTTTTTATCTCATAAAACTGCTAAGTTTCAGCAATCGGTTGAATAAAATTTAGAAGACAATAAAAAGATGATCCAGGATAACTCTTAGGCTATTTGCGATTTACGAACCCAGTTTAGTCAGTTGAATGAGTCTTTGAGAGAAAAAGGTAAGTTTCCTAGTCAGACCCAACCCAATCCTAGAGGAGTTCATGAAGTATTTTCTGGTGAGAAATCATCGAAGCATGTGAATGCAATTAGAACCCTTAGGAATGGTAAAGTGGTGGACAACAAGGTAACCATGCCTGATAGTGAACATACTGTAGTTCACCCTTCTGAACCAGTAGCTGAAGAGACTGATAAAGCCTCTAAAGAGACCGAGAGAAAACCACTTTTACATGTCCTTTTGGTACCTTTTCATATAGACGCATGCCTTTCGGGTTCTGTAATGCACCCACTAGTTTTCAGCATTGCATGAAGAACATATTTTCTGACATGGTAGAACGCTTTTGAAAGGTCTTTATGGATGATTTTTCAGTATTTGGGTCATCTTTTGATGAGTTCTTGCATCATTTGACATTAGTGTTGACTAAGTGTAAGGAAAAGAATTTAGTGCTTAATTGGGAAAAATATCATGTCATGGTTCGATTAGGAATTGTTTTAGGGAATATCGTATCTTCTAAGGGTATAGAGGTAGACAAAGCCAAAGTTGACCTTATTAAGACTTTACAGGTTCCCAAAACTGTACAAGATGTTAGGTCATTCTTAAGGCATGCAGGTTTTTATCGTCCATTCATTAAGGATTATAGCTTGATTTCTAGACCTCTTTACAATATGCTTGCAAAAGATGTTAAGTTTTTCTTTGATGATGCTTGTTTAAAGGCTTTTGAGAAGCTTAAGACCTTACTCACTACCTCCCCCATAGTCCACGCACCTAACCGAAACCTACCCTTTGAGATAATGTGTGATGCTTCAGATTATGCTATTGGTGTTGTGTTAGGTCAGCGAGAAAACAAATTACTTCATGTGTTTTACTATGCCAGCAAAACTCTAAATGATGCCCAACTGAACTACACCTCCACAGAGAAGGAACTGTTAGCCATTGTTTTTTCTTTAGACAAGTTTAGATCTTATTTCTTAAGTTCTAAGGTTATAGTCTTCACTGATCATGCTGGTTTGAAGTACCTTCTGTCTAAGAAGGATACTAAACCTGGATTGATTAGATGGATCCTTTTTCTACAAGAATTCTCTCTAGAAATTAAAAACAAAATATAGTAGAAGACCACTTGTCTAGACTTGTTGTGGATTCCCCTGATGATTCTCCTCCCGTGAGAGATAGTTTTCCTAATGAACAACTATTCTTTGTTTCCCAATTACCTTGGTTTACGAATATAGTGAATTATCTTGTTACTGGTCGGATGCCTCAACACTAGAGTAAACAAGATTATTCTAGGTTTTTAGACGAGGTAAAGAATTTCTTTTTGGACGATCCTTATTTGTTTAAGTTTTCTTCAGACCAGATTATTAGGAGATGTATACCTGAAAGTGACCAGTCAATGTATTATTTCCTTTTTTTCATGATCATGCTTGTGGGGGTCACTTTAGTGCTAAGAAGACCACTGCTAAGATATTACAGTGTGGATTCTACTGGCCTTAGATGTTTAAAGACATCCATAGTTACTGTGTTGCTTGTGAGCGTTGTCAGAAGTTAGGAACCATTTCCCGTAGAAATATGATGCCTTTGAACCCTATTTTAGTTATTGAGGTCTTTGATGTGTGGGGCATTAATTTTATGGGTCCTTTTCCTAATTCATTTGGTTATTTTTACATCTTTGTCGTTGTAGACTATGCATATAAGTAGGTAGAGGCGGTTTCGTATAAAACAAGCGACCACAAGGTTGTGGTCCAATTTTTGAATAATAACATATTTGCACGTTTTGGTACACCGCGAGCTATAATTAGTGATGGATGGTCACACTTTTGTAATCAACCGTTTAAGCTTTTGATGAAGAAATATGGTATTACCCACAAAGTAGCTACCCCATATCACCCACAGACTAGTGGTCAAGTAGAGGTTTCCAACACGGAGATAAAACGTATTCTAGATAAAACAGTTAATCCTAATAGGAAAGACTGGTCGTTGAGGCTTACTGATGCCTTATGGGCTTACCGTACTGCGTTTAAGACCCTCATTGGAATGTCACCTTATGATCTAGTTTTTGGAAAGGGTTGTCACCTTCCCGTCGAGTTAGAACATATAGCACATTGGGATGTAAAGTAGTTAAATTTTTCACTTGACAAAGCAGGAGCTCACAGAAAGCTCCATCTCAATGAGTTGGAAGAGATTCGGAAAAATGCATATGATAGTGCTAGGGATTATAAGAACCAAATGAAACTTGTGCATGATAAAAATATTTTAAGAAAGTCATTTCTCTGGGTCAAAAAGTTCTTATGTATGATACTCGTTTGCATCTATTCCCTGGGAAGTTACGCTCTCGGTGGACCGGTCCTTTTGTTGTTCGCAATATTTTTCCTCATGATACTATTGAGATTGAGACTCAAGATGGTTGAAGTCCTTTCAAGGTTAACGGTCAAATATTGAAACCATTTTTAGAGCCTTTTCCTACAGGTGATGTTGAGGAGGTCCCTCTGGAGGACCCTATTTTCTTTGATTGACCATCAAGGTTGTTTTTGTACATTAGTAGATTTTTATAGGTTTTTATTATTCGTTTTTAGTTTTTTATTTTCTGTTTTATTCTCTGAAGAAGGATTGTTACGCTTCACCCAGGTACTATCTTTCTGACTTACCTCTTTATCTTTTGGTACTGCTCTTTATTTTGAAACATTGAAGACATTGTTTGATTTAAGTTTGGGGGTAAGGGAGAAAATATTTAGTGCAATAATAAAACTCCAAAATTTAGAAGCTTGTGAATAATTCATGATGACACTAACCATTCTAGGTAGATAGAAACTTAACTCTTTTTCTATAGAATTGGTGTGTCCAGCTAAATGGTCTATTCATAAAATAATGCCTAGCTCAGGTGTTAGAAATAACATGATAGTCATCACCATATCTCGGATTCTATCTCGTCCATATCACCTTCTGTTTTTATTTTTGCAATTTTCGTGTTTCTCTAAGTGATTTGGTGGGGCACCAGTATCGAATTGTTATCGCCGCCAGGATGGAGTAGAGTATTGACACTTTGATAGTAATATGTGTGTGTTCTCTATGTCTCTGTCGCCCAAGCAAACGTGGAACACAGGATCCATGAGAACTAACATGTAAGATGCTGATAAAGAGCATACGCTTGGATTCTTTTGATCCAATGATGTTGTCAGTATATTTAATAATAAATAATTGTTTTATTTTCAATAAATCGATCGCTGGGACCCTTGTATATACCAGTTGAGTCGATATTAGTATTAGGATTAACACTAGTGGGAGCATATCTCAATCCATTAGGATTCATCCTGGAACTGACTTCAGACATATATGGGAAACACCGTTCACCTTAGTCAACATGCGCAAACTTCATTTTGTCTATATCCATTTTCTAAATCTTTTCATGTGATTGTACTTTTATAGATTCTGAGTATCGTGGTTGAACGACTATCTAAGTAGAGTTTTGAATTCTTGTATGAATTTTAGTACGCTGAGTGCAAACTCATGTACAACAATTGGACTCATATAGGGTAATGATTCACATAGCCGAAGAATTTAGTATGCCAACTAAATAGCTTGTTTAGTGTTTACCCTCAATCGTTCACAGGTAGCTGGGGTTTGGAGTAAAGGTTTTGTGGCTTATTACATATGCTAAATGTAGCCGCGATTCCTGCGAAAGTGAGTTAGGATTTTATTTTATTTCTAGATTAGATTTACTCAAGGACGAGCAAATAATAAGTTTGGGGGTATTTGATAGACACATTTTTGTGTCATATTTTTCCTACATTCTCTATTTTGTTAACACTTATTTTGTACTTATTGTGTGATTTTATGTCTTTGTAGGTATTTTTGGGATACAAACTTTTGCGGAAAAATTGGCTCGAAAAGAGATTAAGGCACCTAGAAAAAAATACTAAAGGCACCCACCATATCGCTAAAGACACCCATTAGAGTGATAAGGGCACCCCTCCTTTTGGATTCAAAATTCAGAAAAAGGTGGGAACATTTCTTTTACACGGAGAATCTATCTGAGTTAGTTTGGAAACATATTTTATGGGATTGGAAAGTGATTTCGAGTTACCTAAATAAAGAAACAACCTAAACATGTTAAAACACGTCAGAATGAGTTTTTCACCCGAAAAAAAAATGGCTGGAAAACTCGAGTTGGACGGAGAAAGGAATTATTCTTCTATTTGGATTTACACGAATTTGAATTGGTTTTGGATTAGATTTTGAGTCCTTATCGATCCAGGAGGACTAGTTAGGGTTTGTGGATCATATATAAAGCAAAGATATCGAGTAAAAAAGGAGGGAGCTTGAATCGAAAAAAAACAGGAAGAAAAAAAAATAATGTTGTTGTTGTAGGCAAGAAAAGGAATAGGCGACGATTTCTTCAACGGAACAACAACGTTTATCTTCGTCTTTGCAACGTTTATCTTCAGCTGCAACGGTTTCTTCAACCCATTTGCAACGGATATCTTCAGAACAGTAATGTTTATCTTCAGTGGAAGCACTTTCTTTCTGTAACAGTGGAAACAATTGTCTGCAACACCATTACACCGTTGCAAAATCTTTGTTTACACAATTGTCACTCTTTTTTCATCTTTGTAAACAATTTTTGAGCCATGAATACACATCTTGAGAGTGTTTACAACATGAGGTGCTAAACCCCATTTTTGAGGCGACGGAGGAAGCCATTTTTCCAATAATAAATTGGTATATTTTTATCTTAATAATTTTTTACAATTCTTTTATGATTATTTGCTTTGAATTAAATTTGAAATAATGATTTTTATCAATTAGTTGTGTTTTCTTTTGATGACTCATGCTTAGTTCAGAGCTATTGATGTCTCATACTTTTGATTTACAACTATTATTTTGAAAATCGAACTTTGGCAATATTTAGAATCAATTGAATGTATGAGTTGCAAGATAATTATTATGTTAAATCACTTGAAAAATTGGCTAATGGTGGAATCCTTAGTCTCATTTATTCCATAATCTTAAATCAATTTTACTTTAATCTTCTTTATTTTTAGTATTAAAAATTAGGTTTAAAATCAAATCTTCAAAAGTATGAGTATCGAATCTTTTAACACTATTTCTAAAACACATCAGAGTGTTGATAATTTTTATCCAGTTTTGGATGTTGAATGATTGTTTGAGTAGAGTTTTGCATTCTTATATGAATTTTAGTACGTTAGTGCAAACTCGTATACAACAATTGGATTCATATAGGGTAATGATTCTTATAGCCTAAGAATTTAGTAGACCAACTAAATAGTATGTTTAGTGTCTATCCTCAATCGTTCACAGGTAGCTAAAATTTGGAGTATAGGTTTTGTGGGTATGTCTCTTGTAAAACCTCACGAGATAAAACTCGTCCACTAGGGATACCTAGGGGTTTAAACCACTTTGTCACGGTTTCTTCAACCAATTTGCAACGTTTATCTTTGTTTTGCAACATTTATCTTCAAACTGCATTGCAACAGTTAATCTGTAACGCCCGGAGCTTTGGATTCATGGGAGGATGAATTAAGATAATTTTGAATCAGAGTTTTGGATTTTTGTGCATCCCTCGTCGTAATAATATCTCGGGGTTTGCAGCGATAACTTGGTATATCTACTATATGGCCATTAACTAAAATATGCCTAGGGTTAACTAATTGCCGAGCTCCAGGAATTCCTTGTTACATTATTTTTAGCTTCTTTTCAGTTTTTAACACTTTTTGAGGCATGTACCAATCTTTTGAGAGTGTTTTTAGCATGATGAACTAAACCCAACCACTGGGATAATGGAGGAAGCCATATTTCATGAATGAATGGTAACTATTTTTGATTCTTAATGACTTTTGCATTGATATTTAATTAATTTATGATTCTTCTTAATTAGTTGTGATTTTGTTTGATGGCGTATGCTTGGACTTAAGATCTTTTGATGTGTCATGCTTATGATTTACAGTTAATGTTTTAGAAATCTACTTTTGGCAAAGAAACAAAGTCAATAAAAGAGCTATAATTGTTAAAGAATCATTGTAGAAGTCAATCAGGAGTGATTTTGGTGGAATCATGAGTTCCAGTTCTTCCCAATATTGTTAAAATCTTTTACTTATTTTCTAGTTTAATTCAGATTTAGGTCTAAAAAGAATCTTCACAAGTCTCAGTGAACGACATACCATTATAAGAAAATATCAATGTGTTCGGTAATCACACTATGCTACTTATAATCAAGAATTGTCAACTTTTACGCATTAACAATCCTAATTTATCTTTAGATATGAGTACATGTTTACTTACCTTGCAACTTTAATGAATAAATATTAAATATACATTGCAATATTATTAGTAGAACATGAACGATAAAATAGTATGAATACTAAAAAAAACAAGCCAGATTGATTCACATATTTAAAGCTTTCGATTACATCCCGACTAATATAAAAATTATCTATTCATGGATTTCTCAAAACCCATGAAAAAATATATAAAAAAAGAGAGAAATATCCTAGTTCCCCGGCCCTTTAAACAAGTAAACCAATATGTTGTTTTACAGAATTGTGTTTAAGCTCCCCTTCATATAGACTTTTGGAACCTTCTTTTGATACTTATCTAACTGATAAACCTAGCCAAAATAGAAAAGTGCCTGTATTCAAGTCCATGGATAAAAACTCGTAAAATTCCCAAATTGGGGCAAATCTCGTCCACACATAAACCCCAAAATGCACTCCTTCTTTTCCTTCACGCGCCGGCCCAATTAGGCCCAACAACCAACAATAACCACAACCAAGTTGGTTTCAATGTTTTGCTCATAATTTTTTCGTTCTATATCGGAATTGAGTAATCTTTGACTCGCTTGAATCATATTTTTATTATCTACAAGATGGAGGTGAACAATTCTAGTTAGCTTGGTCCAGGTGGACCGACCAAGCTGGTTTTTCTTCCTTTATCCACTTTTGTCGCATGTTCATCGCTCCACTTGGTCTTGGTTCTTCCACACTTATTGTTTTTCACTCCTTCAGAAACATAAGAGAATTTCCATTGATTTTGGATGATTCACCTAACATGAGACATACAACAGAAAACAAGAGTAATACAAGGCAAAATGAAATAAATCTAACGAAAACAAGCATGAATTCGAAACTACAAATACGTAAATTAAGCACTTATCACTCATACAATTCTTTAACTTCTCCCGATCCACCTCTAAATTTGTGATAACCATCTCGCTCTAGCACTTAGAATATGTGCAAAGTTGGACCTTCAAATAATTTCGTGGAGGACACAACTCTGGGATTTTCATACTTAGATTGGTTATTTTGCTGGTGTTCTCCAGTGGGTTAGGTGGGTTTTGGGAGAATGCTTTTCCATTTCATTTTCTCTAAACATTTTCTTGAAAAAACATACTGATTTTGGGTGAAGTACTATAAAAATTAGTAGAGACTGCATATGGCTTGAGAAAAATTTGAGTAATAGTGAAGATTAGAGAAGAACTGAGAAGGTATCAGTCGAGAGTGAGAGGTGTAGTATATATATGGGTAAAGAAAATATAACTATTTTATAGTTGTTGACGGATAAAATATGTTCGATGGCAAAAAAATCAACATCCACCTGAGGACGAACAACGCAAACCTATCAGAAAGAATGGAAGATAAGAGTCATAATAATCATGTTTCTAGAATCAAGATGTCAAAGAAAAGACCATTACCTCCTGAGTCGTGTCAATAATTAGCTTCCGCTTGGCCTTAGACGAACTCTGTAAATTGGGACCCGAGCTTTGTCTCTTTTGGATGCGGTGCCACTCATCAGTGGAGATCCCGAGAGGAATTCTTTTAAGTGACTCATCTCATCATTCAATAAGCGCGCATACGTGGCTGAAAGTGTCGATGGTTGAGTAGTGGTGCAGTGGAGAAGGTGGAGAAGTTTTGACAACTGCTCCCCACTATGTTTGAAGTTGAATGGACGATTGCTCAATCTACCACTTCCCAACTCAACTGCTGATTGATCTTTCCAGAGTTTTCTCTGTAGTGGGTGCATTGTTGTACCACTTTCCTTAGACTACCTGACCAATACCCTAGTGAATATCCCCTCATTTGCGACATTTGATGTCTCGTGTATTTTTATAGCATTTCAGCATTGTTAATATTAAGTCAAATGAGACCTACTTAGTTGGTCGACTAAAGATTTATCTTTCTTGACTAGTTTGATGAGTCTAGCAAGAATAAAATATATTTTTATTTTATTTTATAAGGAACAGTGTGTTCAACTTGGTCAATTTTGAATTGACGTATTTGGTAGAAAAAAATGAATGTATCATGTTGAGTACAAACATATATGTAGCGCGTTGAGCATAAGATTATATATGTGAGGCGATATATAAAATATATGTGTGAGGCCTAGTATGACTTTGATAGACGAGAAAAGAGACTTGACTTGGATGAACAAGTTGAGCCTGGTATCTAAGGGTATAAGCTTAGATAGGTGAGATAGGCAAGCCTGCCTAAGGTTGGACGAAAAAGCTTGCTAAGGTTGGACTGGCAAGCTTGGTACTAGGTAAGCCGGACAAGCTTGTATAGGCAATATTGGAAGAGAAAGTTTGAACTAGCAAGCTTGCTGCTAGGTATGCTTGACAGGCAAGAAAAGTTTGGACTGGCAAGGTTCCTGCTAGGTATTCCTGACTGAAAAGCTCGGACGGGCAAGCTTGGCCTGGAAAGCTTGCTGCTAGGTATGCTTGACTGGCTAGCTCGGACGGTAAAGCTTGTCTTGGCAAGTTTGCTGCTAGGTATGCTTGACTGGAAATCTCGGACGGGCAAGCTTGGCCTTGAAAGCTTGCTGCTAGGTATGCTTGACTAGCAAGTTCGGACAAGTAAGATTGGCCTGGCAAGCTTGCTGCTAGGTATGCTTGAATGGAAAGATCGGACGGGCAAGCTTGGCCTGGAAAGCTTGCTGCTAGGTATGTTTTACGGGAAAGCTTGACCTGGCAAGCTTGCTGCGAGGTATGTTTGACAGGAAAGCTCGTAAGGGCAAGCTTGGACTAGCAAGATTGCTGATTTGAGCTAAGACTTACACAAACTGTGGCCATAGGATAAGGCTCACATGAACTGTGGAAATAGGCTATTAAGGCTCACATGAACTGTGTCCATAGGCTACTAAGGCTCACACGAACTGTGGCCATAGGATTTGGAATGCTTGTAAGTGTTGCAAATCTAGTTTTTTAGCCTTTTCCTTCGTCATTAGGGTTAGAAAAAAATTCATTGATCGATTGAAACGCCTATAAGTGTTGCGAACTTATTTTTTTAATGTTTCCAAAGCCCTAGATTGAGTTCTTTTCATGCACTTCACATTAGTTGTCTCTCTATACGAGGATTAACGTGGCTGAGGCTAGGTTTAGCTAGTAGAAGCTATGAAATTGTGTCTGGCATAATTTTGACTTGGTATCTAAGCATATTGTGGTACTTTTCTATTTTAACCCTGACAAAAACCCATCATCTACATTAAGTCCCCTGGTTAGCGCGAAACGAGTAATGTTACGTGGTAAGCACTAGATGGTGACAGTTTAATAGTAGGACAATTGTTTAGCTATGTTTCCCAGATATACCTTTGACGCAGGCTTGGGCATCACATATGAAAAATATTATGATAAATCCATGTGACTCAATTGAGAGTAGGCGCAAATTAATTTAATAATTTATTTGGGGAACAAATGCGTTATTGATGCATAGTCCCCAAATATTGAACACACTATATACACGATACTGTGTAGACCGTAGTGCCTTAATATTACTCAGTGAGATCCTTGACGAATATAAAACAATCGTGGGTCCATGCAACTCAGCTGAGAGTTGGGAATGGATGAGTTCATTGTTGCATTATTGATAAGTAGACTTCAAGTACTGAAGGTCTACATAGATAACAGTAATGACTCAATGTTACTCAATATGAGTCTTAATATTGATATGTCTATACGGAACATGTTCAAGGGATTCATTTGCGGAAGTATTTCACCTGGAACAAGTTAGAGTTGTCCTGTACTAGTGGACAATCTACCTAGGATCTAGGGACGAGTCTTGTAGCCAAGACTAAGACTGATGAGTCATGTACTCAAGCTAGGATAGACAAGTCTTGTATCTAAGACTAAGACGGATGAGCCTTGTGCTTATGACTAAGGCGGATGGGCCTTATGCTCAAGCTAAGTACAGACGAGTCTCGTAGCCAATACTAAGACGAACAAGGTCTGTGTAAATTGCTACATACTTCTATTTAAAAACTATATAGGTATTTAAGTGAGTCAATATTGTTCAGTTGAGCATGATTATTGACATAAGGTGATTTTGGGCATTCAACTGCAAAATATAACACCAAATGATACTCAAATTGTTCTATACTAGTGGTAAATCCATCTAGGAGCTTGTGATTTTATGTAAAAATCATAGAACATCTGGGAACCTGAGAGTACTAAAATTTTCTCTATACTAGTGGGCAATCTATCTAGGAGCTTGAGATTTTATATAAAAATCATATAACATCTAGGAATTTCGTAGTAAACACCACTGTTATTTTGATGATTTTGTACAGTAATGAATGTTGGTCAATTCAGTAAATTTGATCGTATATATAGCTGACCATACATATAGAGAGAGAACATGGATGAGCACCTCAGAGGGGACATGGACGAACACCTGAGAGAGGACAGGGATGAGCACCTGCCTTAAAATTCTTTGCAGAATTCTGAAGTTTGGTATTTCTGAAACCTTGGTCAGAAACATATTCTTTTACGATTTTATATGAAAATCAAATAACAAGGCTTAGTTGTCAGATATTACTAGAGATATTGCAATTGGCTTAAACTTCAAATATCGTTACGTTGATGGATCTGTAACTTGAGAGTGATCAACAAAGATGCATAGATCCATAACATCATCATCTGAGATGCAACATCAGTAGTTCAGGAATTTAAGTGCACCAAGCAAGCTCACATGGTTGTTGGCATGAGATTTCTGTTTGGATTACCTCGTTGGGCTTCTATGGAACTACAACGTAGAGGTATTACTGACTTGTCCACCGCGTTAAGCACCGTTGAGAAACTTGATGACTTCTCAAACAAGCCTGATCAACTTTCCAAGAACAAGTCATCCAAGCCATTTCAACAAGGAAAGGGCGGGGGTGACAGGAACTATCATGATAATTCACAAACTAGCCACGAAGGGTCCAAGCCAAACAGTAGGTGGAAAGGAAAGCAAGATAACCGTGCGAAGAAATGCTTCATTTGCGGAGATGACCATATTGCTTACCGTTGTCCCAAAAAGAACATGCTCAACTCCTTGATTGCAGAGCAAGAAGAGAAAACCGGAGACTCGCACTTGGTCGTTCGGTTAAGCGAAATCAAAATCCATCCCAAGGAAAAGCGACCACACCGAAGGAGAATACCAACAAAGGACTTATGTATGTAGACATAAGTCTAAACAAGCAAAAGACCAAGGCAATGGTTGATTCAGGTGCAACACACAATTTCATCTCTAAAGGAGAAGCCGGTAGGTTGAAGTTGAAGGTCGAGGAAGATTTGAGCACTATAAAGGCAGTAAACTCCGAAGCCATACCTGTTCATGGAGCGTCCAAGGAGGTAGACATGGAAGTTGGCGCATGAAAAGGAACTACTGACTTTATGGTAGTGCAGATGGACGATTTTAGAGTTATCATTGGGATGGAATTCTTAGATCGTGCCAAAGTAGCCGTGGTGCCCTGCCTCGGAGTAGTTAGCATCAGTGACGAGAAGTCCCCTTGCGTGATCCCAGCCACCCGGACCAAGGAGATTTGCTCGAGTGCATTATCATCTCTACAACTGAAGAAGGGAGTTCAGAAGGGAAAACCAACCTTTGTAGCATCCATTATGGAGGAAAGTGAAGAAATGGACGAGGTCGTTCCCTTGGAGGTACAAAAGTCTTTGCAGGAATACTAGGATGTGATGCCAGCCAAGTTGCCCAAGCAACTACCACCTAAGAAGGAGGTGGATCATCAAATCGAGTTGGAACCTGGAGCAAAACCGCCCGTCATGGCCCCATATCGCATGGCCCCTCCAGAGTTGGAAGAGTTGAAGAAGCAACTCAAGGAACTGTTGGATGCCGGCTACATCCAACCCTCTAAGGTCCCTTTTGGAGCCCCGGTGCTGTTTCAGAAGAAGAAGGATGGAAGTCTTCGGATGTGCACTGACTACCGAGCCTTGAAAAAGGTCACCGTGAAGAACAAGTATCCGATTCCCAGAGTTGAAGACTTGTTCGATCAATTGGGTAGTACTCGATATTTCACAAAGTTGGACTTGAGGTCGGGATACTATCAAGTTCGAATAGCAGAAGGGGACGAGCCGAAGACCACATGTGTTACGAGGTACGGAGCTTATGAATTTTTAGTTATGCCTTTTGGTCTAACCAATGCTTCTGCCACATTTTGCACTTTGATGAACAAGATCTTCCACCCATATATCGATCAGTTCGTAGTCGTGTAACTTGACGACATCGTCGTATATAGCCACACTTTGGATGAGCACCTCAAACACTTGCGGATCGTGTTCCAAGTATTTAGGGAAAACTCTTTATACGTGAATAAGGATAAATGTTCATTCGCTCATCCTAAAGTGTCCTTCCTTGGACATTGGATAGGTCATGGACAGATCTGGATGGAGGAAAAGAAGATCAAGGCCATCAAGGAGTGGGAACCGCCTACTAAAGTGGCTCAATTGTGGTATTTAATAGGACTCGCCAACTACTACCGAAGATTAATCGAGGGATACTCGAAGAGAGCAGCACCACTTACTGATTCGTTAAAGAAATCCAGGACTTGGACGTGGAGTGAAGAGTGCCAAGCCGCTTTCGATGATATTAAGACCTCGGTTGTGAAAGAGCTAGTCTTAAGATTACCCGATCACACCAAGCCTTTTGAGGTATACACTGATGCTTACGACTTTGCTATTGGCGGAGTACTTATGCAGGAAGGACACCCACTTGCATTTGAAAGTCGGAAAGTGAATGATGCGGAACGACGCTACAAGGTGCAAGAGAAAGATATGACCGCTGTCATACACTATCTTCGGACATGGAGACACTACCTTCTTGGATCACACTTCATGGTCTTCACTGATAATGTAGCTACTAGCTACTTCCAGACTCAGAAGAAGTTGTCTCCAAAGCAAGCGAGGTGGCAAGAATTTCTGGCCGAGTTCAATATGAAGTTCGAGTACAAGCCAGGACGCACCAACTATGTATCTGATGCATTGAGACGAAAAGCAGAACTTGCCAGCCTTGCCTTGGAACGTGTAGCTGCCATCACCAAATTGTCGGGAACCATTCCGGATCGTGTACGGGAAGGATTGGAACAAGACACTTTTGCAAAGAGCCTCATTCACGCGGTGAATAAGGGGAAGACTCGTCGGTTCTGGTTGAAAGCCGGTCTCTTATTCACACATGGGAACCGGATGTTCATACCTAAGCATTGGAACCTGAGGCGTGAACTAATGCACGAGTGTCATGACACCCGATGGACATGCCATCCTGGTCAGAGAAGGACGTTAGCTTTGTTGGAAGCAAGCTATTACTGGCCAAAGATGGAGGACGACGTGGATGCCTATGTTCGGACGTGTCTAGTGTGCCAGCAGGATAAGGTAGAACACAAGAGGTCAGGAGGACTTTTAGAGCCATTACCAGTGCCAGATAGACTATGGGAGAGTTTATCGATGGATTTCATCTATGCCTTACCCTAGGTAGATGGATTGGGATCAATCTTGGTGGTTGTGGACAGGTTCACCAAGTACGTTACCTTCATCATTGCACCAACATATTGCACCACGGAACAGACTGCCCGATTGTTCGTGAAGTACGTGGTCAAGTATTGGGGCATACCAAAGATAATAGTTAGCGATCGTGATCCAAGATTCACTGGAAGTTTTGGACAGAGGTGTTCAAGTTACTTGGGTACGAGCTTAACTTCTCTACAAGCTTTCATCCCCAAACAGATGGACAAACAGAGCGCACCAATACATCATTGGAGGAGTACTTGAGACACTTCGCGAACGCTAACCAAAAAAATATGGTGGAACTTTTGGACGTGGCTTAGTTTTGCTACAACCTGCAGAAGAGTGAATCATCTGGCCACAGTCCCTTCGAGTTGGCCACTGGCCATCAACCTTTGATGCCACACACACTCGCTGGAGGATATAGAGGAAAGAGCAATGCTGCTTTTCATTTTGCTAAGGAATTGCATGAGAAGCATGACTTGGCCAAAGCATACTTGGAGAAAGCCTCTCAGCGTATAAAGAAATGGGCAGACGAGAAAAGGAGACCCATATATTTCGAAGAAGACGACTTAGTCATGCTGAAGTTGTACCCAACAGTTCAAAGCTTTTCGGAAGGTACATAAGGGACTCATTCGACGGTATGAGGGACCATTTCGCATTATTAAGAAAGTCGGGAAGGCATCTTATAGATTGGAGCTGTCCAAGCCACATGAAAATTCATCCCGTCTTTCATGTTAGCTGCTTGAAGCCATACTATGCGGATCAAGATGACGAGTCTAGAGGAATTACCAAAAGGGCTCCGTTCAATATGATTACCTCTCTAGACAAGCAGGTTTCAAGCATAGAGTCATACAGACATGTCTCAAGAGCAGGCCGAGTTTACAAGGAATATCTTGTTCGATGGAAGGATCAACCAGACAATGAAGCCAGTTGGGAACATGAAGACTTACTTTGGCAACACAAGGATCTCATCGACAAGTACAACGCGACGAGGACGTCTGCGAATTCGGGTGGGGGAGAATGTCACAAGGGTGCACCATATGGCTCAACACATGGCTAACTCACCCTTGTGCACCACCTTGGCTAGCCCTTTGGCTAAATGGCTAGCCTTCCTTTCTAGAATCTTCTACTATTTGTCCTTTTCTTAGAATTCTAGAATGGTGTAGATATATGTGGATATGTATAGAATAATCTAGAAGTAGATCTTAGCCATACATTTGTAAAGATCTAGATCATTCTCTAGAACATTCTTGGCATCCCCAACTAGTATAAATAGGGATGCCACCTTCATTTGTAAATCATCCAAGTTTGGGAGAGCAATACATACATACAACTTCCAATCAAACATTCATCATTGTTCTTGAGTGTTCATAAGTTGTTCTTGAGTTTCTTGTGAGTTTGATCTTGAGTAGTCATTTGAAGTTGTGTTAAACTTCACTAGGGAAGGCTTACTTATCTAGCAAAGGAATTCTAGACAAGTGCCGCACGGAAGAAAGTCGAGACGAAGGACTAACCCGTGACAACGAGCTCCTTTTCAGAAGCTAAGGCCTTTTTAACCAGGTTAACATTGTATCTTGGGAATTATGTTGTCAACCTATAAACACATAAAAATAGTAAGATTAGTATAATTATAAGTACTAGCAAATATAAATTAAGCGGTAAAATTGTATAACTTAAGTATATATCAAATATCTCCAAACCTATATTTTGCTAGTCCTCTAACAAAACTAATCTATTGATAAAATAAAAAAATTCCAACTCACTTTCCAGGAATCACGACTACATTTAGCATGTATAACAAGCATTTAAACCCCTAAGTGGCCTTAGTGGACGAGTTTTTTCTCGTGAGGGTTTACAAGAGGTATACCCATAAAACCTTTACTCCAACTTTTAGCTACCTGTGAACGATTGAGGATAAACACTAAACATATTATTTTATTGGCCTACTAAATTCTTCGGCTATGGGAATCATTACCCTATATGAATCCAATTGTTGTACACGAGTTTGCACTCAGCGTACTAAAATCCATACAAGACTTCAAAACTCTACTCAAATAGTCGTATAGTCGTACAATCCACGATACTCAAAATCTATTAAAGTTCAATCACATGAATAGATTTAGAAGATGGATATGGAGATAATAAAGTTTTCGCATATTGACTAAGGTGAACGGTGTTTTCCAGAATATCTGTATGAACATAAGTGTCAGGATAAATCCTCATGGATTGAGATACGCTCCCACTGATGTTTATCTCAATATTAATACCAACTCAGCTGGTATATACAAGGACCTTAACGATCGATTTATTGAACATAATAAATATTTATTTTAATATTTATTTAGAGTTAATTGGTTTTTGGTACTTGGGGTTTGTCCAACATTAGTAATCTAACTTTTGACCAACTTAGAGTTTGGTATTTGAAATTTACGTTGACCCACGTTGACTATGTTAAATCTTGATTTTTGTTTAGTAACTATTAAAAAACATATATATATATATAGCGCCGTTAACGGCGCCGTTAGCACGTGAGTTACTTAAAAACTCACATGCCTTCCAACATTTGTATCTAAGGTTCTAATTGAAAATCCAGCGGTCTGCACCTGCAATTTCTCAATCACAAGCACCAGGAACTAAGATTTCTCAATCACAAACACCAACAACTAACGTTTCTTATATCTCAAATTCAAAGTAAACAAGGTTTCAAAACTAAACCATTTCGAAATCAAACCCACTGCAAAGCTAACAGGCAACTGCTAGGCGTGACTGGTTGGTGTAGAAACTTTGAAATTTTCTAAGGATTTTTGCCAAACACCCGGTGAGCATGAACTGTTGGGGGAAGCTTTCTTTCAGAACTTTCGTCAAACATGTTGTAGGCTTCTTTCCTGTTGGTGAAGAGCCAGGTTATGTTGGTGTTTCGCCTCCTCTTATATAGTTTTTCACCCCTGCAAAGTCTTGATAACAACCAAAAGTTTCCTAATTCAATTGAATCTCTAAAACATTCAACAATCTATGACCATTCAATAAATAATCCACGGCTGTAACTCTTTTTCTAGGATGTTTTCTCGGCTTGAAATCCTTTCCAAATTCATACCTTGTGTATATGAACTTCCAACACCTACAGACCCAAGGTGTATCTGCGGCCAGAGATTGGTATACCTAAAATTCTCTAGTCTCGCCTGAATTTTAGCTCCCATCCTTGTAAAACAATTCACCGCTAGTTCAGACCATAACCCAAACTCGTACATCTCTTATCTTTTGTTCCTTGCTGATCTTGAACTTCTAAATCGAGCCATAACCCTTCTAACACCAACACAACTCTAGCCATTTTATTCCTGCAATTCCGCAAACACTTGAAACCCATCAAATCTTCTTCCAACTGTTGTTTGAGACTGACCCAAAACTGATCCTAGACTAACACAAATATGTACCCAAGCTTCAATTACACCTTGAGTACTTCAAAAAACCCTCATAATCTGTCGAGAACAATCAACCATAACCCACAATTACAACGATAACAATGGCAGCTTTCTTTCCTTATTTCTTCCTGATTTTCTCAAATCAGATTCATTTCCAATACCACAACAAACTCTAACCAACACACCACTGTCTTCACTTCCTTCCCGAGATCAAATCCCTTGTCAAACAATCCAACAACACTATGGCTAGACAGCCACAAACTCTAGATAGTTCTGTGGTTGTTCGACAGAGAAGAACAAAGTTGTGCTCTCTTAATTTCAGTTCAAACTTCTATAAATCAAACAACCCCAAACTCATATTTCATCTCAAGCTCCTATAAATCCAATCATAACCTCCAGAACCCATTTGTAACACAGCCATAGATCTCCAATCTTAAACTGATTTTCACTTCTAACTTTGTCCTAAATAAGCGATAAGAATCATACCACAAATGAAGTTCTAACTTTGCCCTAAGTGGGAGAAGTTCTTTATGCTTCAATCATCCTAATCGTACTTCAGTTACCACAAAACACACAATGAACCCTAGCAGTAATACTTAGATCTCCTTCTTATATCAACATATGATCTTGATCTGTTAATTCTGAAACCCCCTGAAACTACACAGATAGATCATGTCTGCGGGTAAAACATAACTAATGAAATGGGTTTGGTTAATTTTTAGGTTTATATCAATCTAAAGAAAACCAATCTCAACCATCAAGCTTGAGTTCCATGAAGATCTAATGTGGACCGTACAAGTTTAATGGTCAGAAAATGGTAGGGACATGGGTAGCCATTGTTAGTAAAGTTAAATACATTTTAGTAATTAACTATTTAGTTAACAGAAAATAATACACATTATCAATTAAGTAGTCAACGGGGATCAAAGTCATTTACAGGTACCAAACCTTAAGTTGGACAAAAATTAGACCAAACACTAATAATTAAAATCCAAGTATTAAAAACCAACTAACCCGTTTATTTATTTTATTTTATTTTTACAAGAAAAATTTATTAATAGGATGATAATAATTTATTATTATTATTATTATAAACCGAAAATTTTATTGGATGGAAAAGGCATTTACACTGAAACACAAGCTGGGCTCCCACTCCTTTTTGGATAACTAGCCCTAGTCTAAAGAAAATGAAGTTGTCGATTTTGTGGTTGTAATCAAAGCTAGCAATACAGTTCTACAACCTCTTTATTATTATTATTATTATTATTATTATTATTACTATTATTATTATTATTATTATTATTATTATTATTATTATTATTATTA
>JAJJMC010019771.1:1406622-1445056 GCA_023531435.1 Papaver californicum
TATTATTATTATTATTATTATTATTATTATTATTATTATTATTATTATTATTATTATTATTATTATTATTATTATTATTATTATTATTATTATTATTATTTCTAATATAATAAAACGAGAAAATTTTATTAGATAAGAAAATCCGTTTACACATTGGTGGTGGACAGCCTCGCTACAAGCTGGGCTAAAACACCCTTTTGAATGGAAATGCCTAGTCTAAAGAAAAGGAGTTGCCTATTTTGTAGTTGTAGTCTAGGCTTGCAGTATGGTTTTGCAGCCTTGTCACTAAAGCTATAAGGTCTTCCCCTAATTCCCCTAGAGTGGTGAACGCCAGCACGCTGAAACCATAGCCATGTTCTTCACATTGGGTTAGGTATTTGTTGTTCTTGCGAGTCGTAGTGTTTGAGATTGCCTGACCAGGCGTGAAGGCAGCTCTCCAAGTGCCCGTGAACGGCGACACTCCTATGACGTCAAAGCAAACGTCGCGGCCGTTCTCCCAATTATAAACTAGGATATCTGCCGGCCTCAAAGAGTTCTCGTTGTTCGAGAGGAAGCCCAGGTTGGCTTCTTTACGAGCGGGGATACCGGCTTTGAAGCACATATCAGAGAGCACATCCCTGACCAAGTCATGCCTAAACTTGAGGCCCACCTCGCTGGCGCAATGAAGTGCATGATCGCCGAAGACGTCCATACCTCGCCCACAACAAGAACAAAGGCTCCCCTCCTCGAACTGAGATAAACCAAGCCTGTAACTAAGGACTGCTCGGAATTGCCGAGGCCCAATGGCTTGATGAAGCCCTGCTATGGGGATGGCTTTAAGGAAGTCTTGGGCATGGCTCGACTTGTTGCATTGCCAAAGGATGAAGTCTCGCTCGGTCAGATTGAAGCTAGTGGGTATGCTCTTCTGGACCACATCGAAGTATTGGGCTGCCAAAAGGTGCATAGGGCGAGGGACAGCAACTTGGATGTTGGCACTAGAAGGGAGCTCACAAGCTTGCGTATACCTGACTAGGGCCTGTTGGAAGCTAGGATGTTGGTCCGCAACGCAGTGGGATTTGAGGATGATGTTCTGCAGCTGCTGAGTTTGTAAGCAAGAGACTAAGAAGCTGTAATGACATGCATCACCCATGGTGTAAACCCCTAAGCCACCATCCTTCATTGGCAAGGTGGCTAGTGTCATCTGAGTGGGACCAAACCCCGCCCCGTCACCTGCCATAATGTGCCTGAGAAACTGCATGAGGTGCTTGTCACAGTGAGCGGTTGGGGCCTGTAGAGCATGAGGATTGGTGGTTCTCAGAGTGAAGAACAGTCTGGAGACACCTGCACAATTTCTGAACAACAAGAGCTCACTCTGTGGGTCCTGCGAAGATTTCACGGACTCCATTAACTGGCAGGTCTTGTCCACCCTCCCTTGAACCATGTCCCTGCAAAATCTAGATTCTAAACTGAATGGCCCACCAAGTAGCTTAACCCCCAAAGCTGGTCTACTAATGCCTGCAGGAAAGGTACCCTCCTACAAAACTCTAGGATCAACTACTGGACAAAAGAGCTATGTCTTGCTGATGTTGAGGAAGATCCCTCTGTTGTTGCCTTCTCTCTGGATAATTTGCAAAGCTTTGGCCACCTCCAAATAATCACCTGCAATTGTACCGTCATCTAGGTACCAAGCATTCATCACCAGGGTGCACTCTGAAGCTATTTGAGAGATGAGGGGATGCAGTGTTAATGCAAAGAGCAAGGGACCTAGGGGATCCCCTTGTTGCACCCCCTGAGCAGAATGAAGAATGCAATCCTGGTAGTATAATTTTGCTGGGTTTGCATAGAAAAATTCTACCCACCTGGAAATGCTAGGGCATTTGCTCCTCACCTCGTGAAGCATCACAGTTTTATCCACCAGGTTGAAGGCGTTGCTGAAATCTATTAGCAACATACTCATGGTCTGACAACTCCCTTGCGTCTCCAGAAACTTGTTGGCCGAGTGGAGGATAGCTTCTCCCCCACACTGGACCCCAGCGCCAAACTGGTGATCCCCAAGGTAGGAATCCAATTCCTTACAAACTGTTGTCGCTGCCAATTTGGAACACAACCTCCTCCAGATGGTTCCTACGACTATTGGCCTTATACCTCCCCCTAGCTTGAGGAGATGAGTCAAAGGTGCACTAGCCACATATGCAAGGCGTCTAATAAATGTTGTGCCCTTAAGCCGTCCCTGCCACAGGACGTACCCTTAGGAAAACCTTTAATGGCTTTTAGGACAGCGTCCTTGTCCACACTTAAAGCATCATCCTGGATGTGTCCCGCTGGGATGCCTGGAGATGGGAAAAAAAGGTGCTTGTCCCTCAGTTCATTAAGCATAGCAGGTGAGCTTGGTGCTAAGCCATTAGAAGACAAGACTTTAATAGCTGTCGTGTATTGACCGTAGATCAATTTCTTCTTGCAAGCATTAAGGTTTGATCCCCCTGATTCGCCTTAGAAGCCTTGCTCCTGTAAGGATTTGGTGACTCCAGGAGGTTGTGCACTAAGCTATAGCACCCACCTTCATCCCATTGTTGTAAGTCTTGGTGAATACTGGATACCTGAAGCTTCTTTCTAGTTCCATACCTCTCTTCCTGGAGTTCCTTGGGTTGTAAAAACCAAGAGTGCAAGTGGAACAACAGATGCACCCATACGGCCACGTCTGAAGGGTTGTCTAGGACTTTCTCAAGGGTGGACTTGAGGGTCCTTGAAAAGCTCAACCTGCACTTTTGTGGGATGCTGGCGACTGTAGGCAGATTCCTAATGAAAAGCTGCTTAAGCAAGTCTAAAGGGGAACTAACATTCCCCGCGAAATCGATAGACGCCTCTGCTTCTGGGGCATTGATTGGTTTGTCTATCCCATACACCAAAAACTCAGCATTCACGCCATTATTATTATTATTATTATTATTATTATTATTATTATTATTATTATTTATTATTATTATTATAAAAAAAAACTTTCATTAAAGGGAGAAAAACATTGTTTACATTGAGTTGGTAGGGAGCCTAGCCACAAGCTGAGCGCATACCCCTTTCTGAATGGAAATGCCTAATCTAAAGAAAAGGGAATCACCGACTTTGTAGTTATAGTCATGGCTAGCCATGCATTTCTGCAATCTCGTCATGAAGCCGGTCGTGTCTTCCCCCAACTCCCCTAAAGTAGTAAATGCAAGTACTCCAAGGCCGTATCCGTGCTCGTTGCATTTGTCCAGATATTTGTTGCGTTTTCACGTGACGGCATTAGAGATGGCGCTCCCAGGCGTAAACGCAACCCTCTCGCCTCCTGCAAAAAGGGACACTCCTGTGACGTCTAAGCACACGTCTCGACCACCTTTCCAATTGTAAACAAGTATATCAGCGGGCCTAAGACCGCTTTCATTGTCAGATAGAAAACCCAGCTTGACTTACTTTCGGGCTGAGACACCGGCTTTAAAACATATATCCGCCACCACATCTCTTACTAGGTCATGTCTAAATTTGAGACCCACTTCACTGGCACAATGTAGGGCGTGATCCCCAAAGGCATCCATATCTCTGCCACAGAAAGAACAAGAGCCGCCTTCAACAAACATAGCAATACCCAACATATAACATAGTATGGCCCTGAATTGGCGAGGCCCAATAGATTGGTGTAGCCCAGTGATTGGGATAGCTTTGAGGTAGTCTTGTGCATGACTCATCCTATTGCATTGCCACAAAATACAATCATGTTCAGTCTGATTGAAACTGTTGGGGATTCTCTTCTTCACCATATCAAAGTACAACACTGCCAGAGAATGCATGGGTCGGGGGGCAGTTGCTTTAATACTGAGAGTAGAAGGGGGGATCCCACAGGCCTGACTGAAGCTAAGCAAGGCTTGCTGGAAGCTGAGATGCGGGGCGTTATCCCTGTCCGCATGGAGAATGGTGTCCTGCACCTGGGTTGTCTGAACACAGGAGGTAAGGGGCAGTAATGGCTAGAATCCTTCATAGTGTAGACCCCGAAACCCCCCGTCCTTCATGGACAACGACGCTATGCGCATTTGGTAGGGACCAAAACCAACACCATCACTAGTGACTAAGTGTCTTAAGAACTGATATAAATGTTGGTCATGATACTCAGCAGGGTGGTGAAAGAAAGAGGGGTTGGTGGTCCTCATAGTGAAATATAAGCGAGACACCCCTACACAATTTCTGAGAAGAAGCAATTCACTCTGTTGATCCTGCAGAAGCTTCAGGGACTCCATTAACTGAAGATTTTTCACCACTCTACGCTGGACCATTTCATTGCAAAAGTTAGCATCCATACTAACAGGCCCACCTAAAAGCTTCACACCTCTTAACGGCCTACTAATATTGGTCGGAAACACCCCCTTCTCCAGACTTCCAGGGTCCGTATTAGGCCAAAATAGCTCAGTCTTGTTAATATTGAGGGATAAGCCTCTGCTACCTCCCTCAGATTGGATAATATGTAAAGCATGAGCCACCTCTAAAGTGTCCCTAACAATAGTCCCATCGTCCAAATACCAAGCATGCATATCCAAGGTACAGTTAGAAGCAATCGTCAAGATGAGGTGGTGTAATGTCAAAGCAAACAGAAGAGGGCCCAGGGGATCTTCCTGTTGGACACCATGAGCTAATAAAAGAACTTTGTCATTGTAATATAGCATCGTCGGCTTTGTGTAGCAGAATTCAACCCATCTAGAGATGCCAGGGCACTTGGCCTTGACTTCGTTGATGATTGTGGTTTTGTCCACCAAGTTAAAAGCGTTGTTGAAGTCTATTAAAAACATACACTTGGAGTCTATTGAAGTCTAATAATAATAATAATAATAATTATTATTATTATTATTATTATTATTGACTTTATTGGATGGAAATAATAGTTTTACAAGAAACTGGTGGTAGCCTAGCAACAAGCTGGGCTCCAACACATATTATTATTATTATTATTAAAAAATAATAATTATTATTAATTTATTATTTTTTTAGTTTTTATTTTCCGTATAAGAAAAATGGAAAGAAAGAATTACAAGAAATTGGATGCGAGCCTAGCTACTAGCTGAGCTCCGATCACTTTTTGAATGACAATCCCTATCCTATGAAAAAGAAAATCTCCCACTTTGACATTCGCATCATGACTATTCATGTAGTTTCGCAGTCTCTTCAGAAAGTATAAGGTGTCACCACCAAGCTCTCCTAGAGCGATAGGATTTTAAAACTCATCCATTTATGAAATTTGATCGCTTTTTGATCCACTCACTGGTCTTTTTCCCGATAGCTGGTGGACTTAAAAATCAGATGAACTTTATTCTTAAATTCACTTTAATCGGGGGGCACTTAAGTCAGCTGACGGCGCCCGGATGCGTCTTGACCCCTATCCAATTTTTGGGACAATTACCCCTTCGTACTACCAAAAAATGAGATTCTTGCCGAATCTGAGTTTGTTGTTCCAATCATTACCAAACTAATACAATTTATCAAAGAATGACTATGGTTATCAAATGGTTGAACATCCGGGATCAATTTACTTACGATACTTATTTGACATTCATAAAAAAGATCTAATGAATTTTGAGTTCACTAGATCCTGTTTAACAGAAAGACGGATATTCCTTGCTCATTATCAGACAATCACTTATTCAAAAACCTCGTGTGGGGATAATAGTTTTCATTTCCCATCTCATGGAAAACCCTTTTCGGCAAGGACACCAAAACCAAATCCCTGAGATGTACACTTCTCTATATACTTGTTTCGTTTTCGAGTGACATCATTATTTATTGTTTGGCCAGGGATAAATGTGCGAACACCCCCTCCTGTGAAAGGAGAGACTCCAGTTACATCCATGCACATGTCATGTCCGTTGTCCCAATTATAAACCAGGATATCAGCTGGTCTCAAGGCCAAACCATCAGACGAAAGAAAGCCCAAAGCCACTTCCTTCCTGGATGGAACGCCTGCACGATAACACATATCAGCAAAGGTGTCTCGTAAAAGGTCATGAGAAGATGAAGGTCCATGGGCAGACAAGGTTTCTATAATGCTGAGTCTTCTGAATCCCGTTTGGAAAATCCTAGTTTGCACATTATTCGCTTCTAAAGTTGTTAAAGTTTGATACGATGTCGGATTTTGACATTTGACCCCAACTTTCAAAGACAAGAGACCAAGCTATCATATGAAAAAAAAATCACTCGATTTGGAGTTGGATAGGTCATCTAACCATGCGTAAAGTCTATGATTAGTAATCTCGTGTGAATTTTCAAACCTTGTAGACTGTAGTGTAAGATCCATATCTTCTAGATCGGGTTTCTGATTGAGGTGTCCTTCTGGTATGTCATAGTAGAGACATAGAAGAACACTTTTCGTGAAGGATGTTTTGACCCGTTCTTCACCGATTGTTGTTGATTTCTGAATCTGAGGTGATCATGTCTTTAAAGTTCTGAGCTGGAGATGATTGTGGCTTCCGAGTCCAGAGCGTGTCCAACAGTAGAATCATGTGGTTGAAGTAAGTAGAAGCAACATGGATGAGATTAACTCTTTGGATGTGATCTGGTAAGAAGAGGATGCTCCCCAGTCGTGTGAGTGTTGATGTAGAAAAGTATTGTTGCTCGTAGCGTTTCTAAACATACCTTATAGTTGAGGGATGTTATTGTATTAAACTTTCAAGTCAAAGGGGTCGTCAGTCCCCAAATGTGACTCACTTGGATCCGCTACCAGGAAGAAGATAATTTTTTTTGGTGTCGTCACAGGTCCATGCTTCCAGAAGTTTTGAGAGGACATGGGAAATCATGAAAGTTGGAGCCGTCCCTTGTTGTTGTTGAAGCGATGTGGCTAGGGTAAATATTTGAATTGAAGTTGAAGCCGTCGTTGTAGTTCTTCGCTATCGAGATGCAAAGTCACTCTTCTTTAATCTACTTGACTCAAAGCATGATTACCATGACTTGATTTTCTTCTTTCAGCAGGTGTGTGTGATGGGCCCTTTAGTGGACACTACTTTTGTCGCCTTTGACAGTCCTCAGTATGCGAGAAGAGGACTGCAAATAATTCTTCCGTGTTGATGCTTCTGAGACTTTGGTATACGTCATGGATATATAGGATGAGGATAAGTTGAAGGATGAAGACCTGGACAAGGCGCCCCACATTGAAGACCTTTGTGAAGAATATGAATCTACTGATGTCGATGGAGAAATAAGTAATAAAGTAACGCCAGACTCCTTTGTTAGTTTAAACCCATATTAGTAATTTTATACTCTTTATTATCATAGTATAATATGTGAAGGCTTCAAAATTCACATATGAGCATAGCCGTACTCAAATTTACAAAGAATTTTTATAGATTCCCGTCACTAGAAAATTTTAGAAGTATAGTGCTTGGGAAAAACGATGTAGAATCTTCATACGACCTTCGTTTTTGATGATTGAACCCTCTATACTTATTAAAAAAAAATTTCCTACATCCTTACAGAAGAAATTCATGTTTTTACTTTGTCTGGGGCACCAAAACAACCGAACAGTAGAACTCAGGAGGTATCCAGGAAAATCCTGACAGTTTTTAGACTCGACTCCGCTAGCCGTTTTTGCGATAACTCTTAGCTCGCTTGTCCGATTAGCTCTCCCTATTAACACGTTGTATTAGACGCTAATACAAAACTTTTTATATAATAACCATACCCATATTCATCACCAATTGTTACCAGCTTCAAAGTTTCCAGGAGGTAGTGAAGATTGTTTCTGAGAAGTTTTTTCTAAAACGTCTTTTAATGGGTTGGGCTCATGAAATACTTCAAATATTGTTTTATAATGAATATATATGATGTTTGTGGATACATATAGTAGGTTTTGTGGTTCTTATTCAAAATTCATGTTTGAGATGTTCCGACCTAATATGCCTTTAACCTCTCTACTTTTAGAGGCAGAATGATTAAATCAGATAGCTGGGCTTGTTGGAGAAGGAACAAGATTTACCGTTGATTTTGATGTGGATAGTTTTACCTCCCTATGTTGAAAACCATATGCGAGCTCCCCTTCACGTAATTAATGTGGATCATGCTCCTACTGACGTTGATGTGTAGAATGGTAGTATAACAGGGAATGTGTTAGTTGGATACCTTAATGCAGGTATTGTCGTTGATTACTCTTCGGTAGGATCATCCCAGGGCGCTCACGTTTTGGGGTTTGTTGTCACATTCATTTATGCTGAGAGGAGATGGTTTCTCGGAATAAAGTTTTTGGAGTCCTCTTCGAAGAATGGAAGAAAATTATGAACGAGGCTGATAACTCCGATCCTGGCACCACATGAGTTCACCGTCATCTGGGAGACATACTCAAGTATCTTGCTGAAGTGGGCGGATTTATAAGTTTGAATGCAGCGATCGAGGCTAGAGGCGAAGTCGAAAGGCTTTCTCAGGAGTTGAAGCTTGCAACAGAGGTTCTTGAAAGAGGCAGAAAAGGAATATTCTGAAGGAGCTGAGTCGATATTGATAAATGGGTTGCTTTGAGCAGTTCCCAGTCACTTTTGTGTTATTTGAAGTAGACTCGGGGTGCATCTCATCATGATCTCATCAGGGTTGTGACTCTTCGGTTGACATGCTCCTTGGAGAGAGTGAAGTTCATGACTGACAGAGTATTCTCATAAAAGGAGAATCTAAGAATGCTTCAGTTTTCGTTATTGTCCATATAGAGTTTTGTCTGGGACCTGGAGAAGAGTTTTTCTTTTAGCTGGTGTTGAGGGTTAGGCTGGAGATGGGGATGAGGCTGATGGTGAGCGTTTGGTTCGTGACGCTTGCTGAGATGAGGCCTCCATTTTGACCTCTTCGTTCTAACAAGACCTCATGGATGCTCGGATGTTGTACTGCTTACTGACCAGACAGTGCTCCAACAGAGAGGATGTGTTGGGACCAAGAGGAAACGTCGAGACCAGAAGGAGGCGGAAGGACCAGGAGGAGGTGCTGATCAAAAGGAGGCGTCGGGACAAGGAGGAGGCGCTAACCAAGAGGTGCTGCTGAAGCGATCCTGGTCCCTCTTTTCCCTGAAATTATAAAAGCCATTCCCGGTACTATCCTTATTTAAATTGTCCTCCTTGAAATTGTCCTCCTTGGAATTTTCCTCCTTGGATGCAGATCTCGTCATCCTCTTGAATATTGATTATGGTACTATTGTCGTTGACAGGATTGGAATCGTGGCTTGCTGCAACTGGTGACATATCTATTTTAGGAAGAACCGTTCCATTAGAGTCTTGAGGAAAGTGAGTACCTGTCTTGAGTTGTAGCAATATCTTTCTGTATTCTGGAAGGAACTTTTGTCTCCATATCATATCAACAATGTTGAGCGGCGTTTGGGTGTTCCTGGTGTTTTCAATTGTCGTACATGAGAAATTCAGAGGTGAGTAACCTCCCGGCAGAGGGATCCCTTGAATTTCAGGCAGTTAGGGAGGTTGGTGTTGATAGGCCGAGGATGAGTCCTCTTTGCCATGGTTTCGTATTAGTCTCTGTAGATGGGTGATGAAATTGGATTGCTGGTACCTATGTGGTGGTCAATCAAGGCTAATATGAACTTCTTTTTCTTTTCGAGCGCTAGACGTTTAAGCATTAACAGTCGTTGCAAGGTTGGTTCTAGTTTGCTCTGTTAGGCGATAACGTTGTTCTGTGGAGAGTTGCTCCGTCAGGGTATTGAGACAAGAGAGTACTTCTTCCACAGACCGGAAAATTCTGCCTCCGGCGTTGTGCGCTGGGCAGGCCAGAACTCCCCGATGCGCGGCTTAAAAGAGAGTAACCGGATCTTAAAGCTTAACTTCTCGTTGTCAAACACAGGTATTTGCCTTTCCAAGCATGCTTTGCAAGTATGATACTCGAAACGTAGTTTCCATATCGTTCCAACTCACCCTTGTTCTGCAAAGGGTACAAGGCCATTAAATCCAATGGTGAATGCCTTTGACAATCATCATGAACTTACGAGCATTGTCTACGCCTAACTCATGCCTTAGAATAACACCTAGGAAATTTCATGCATATTTCTCACTTCCTCAACTCTTCTTCGACTAAGCGCTGGGTGCGTGGAACCGATCTTTCTCATGTCAAGAGCGCAACAACCAGGCATATTCCGTTCATACCGTAAGGCTTGATAGGAATTATGAGCATCCATTGATAGACACATTTATGTGTCTAATTTTCTCTCAACTTTTATAGTTTTGAAACTCATTTTGTACTAATATTGTGTTTTTATGTATTCATAGGTATTTTTGGAAAATAAACATTATTGGAAAAATTGGCTCGAAAAAGTGTTAAAGACACCCATTAAGAATTAATAAAGGTACCCGTACATTGGATGAGGGCACCCACCTCACTTAATTCAAATTTTGAAATAGGCGGGAAACTATAGCTTCTTCTCCGCGAACTTGAAATATCAAATCAGATCACGCGGGTTTATAAAAAAATAATACCCGAGAATATTTGTTGTTAATGATGATTTCTTGAAGATTTGATGGCCCGAGGTGTATAAATAGGATGTGTTAGAGTCATATGGGGATAAATAGTATTGGGGAGAGCTCAGGAGAAGCCATAGATCGAAAAAAAAATCCAGGAAAAATAGCTTGCTGCTACTGTGAGAGAGAAGAGGAAGAACATAAGGCGTCAGAGAAGTGTCGCTGATAGTGTTGCTGAAGCAGTCTTATTTCAACATCACCAGAAGTCCGTCCTTTTCTCCCGTGTTCTTTTCTTTCTTCTGTAATGCAGAGAACACTTCTATGTAACGCTTATAAGCGTATCAAATATCACGTGTTACTATTATTTCACCATTTTAAGCACCATTTGAGCTATAAAATATATTTTTGAGGGTTTTTCCAATACAATGAGGAGCTAAACTCCATCTCTGAGGCGACGGAGGAAGCTAGTTTTCCAAAGATTATGTGGTAATATTTATTTAATTAATTTATGCAATTTATTTATGATTAATTGCCTTGGTTAAAATTGATTTAATGATGTTTGTTAAGCAATTGTGATTTCGTTAGATGGTACATACTTTGGCCTAGGTTTTAGATGTTCCATGCTTTTGTTATACAATTGTTATTATGAAAATCTACTTGTTGCTATATTTTAGAATCAAATTAAATGTTAGAATTGCATAATTATAATTATTGAATTTAATCACTTTAAAAGTTGGAAAATAGTGGAATCCTAGCCTCAGTTTTCTCTCAACTTTGTTATCAATTTTTTTCCGTTTTGCTATTTTTACTCTTAGAAATTAGATTTAAAAACAAATCTTCACAAGTTTTGAACGAACTTTATTTACCACTATTTCAAACACATCAATTTTTGGCGCCGCCGACGCGGACTTGTTTTTAGAATTGTTGTTCGATTTTTTTTAGGTTTAGTTTAATTTAGGATTTATTTTCATTTTTTGTTCTTTTTTACGTTTCTATTCTTTTTATATTTGAAGCGAAACTAAAAAGAAAATGAGAAAGTGCTATAGAAAGGAAGTAGAGCCAAAGAAGGAAAGAAAAGAGGATTCCAAAAGGAGTGAAGAAGATTTTATTTTTATTTTTAGAATTATTATTTTATTTATTTATTTTTAGTTTTTAGTTTTATTTTTAGAAACTGTATTAGGGTTTGGCTATTTTTTTTGTAATTATTTTAGGAATTTTTCTGTTTTTCTTATTTTTGGACTTTGGACTTTGGACTTTGAACATTATTATTAATTTTTAAACCCTACGGAAGGGTATTTAAATATAAACTGCAATAGGGAAGGACGACAATTACGATATTGTCTCGGCCCCTTGGGTTCGTACACTAACACAGGAGTTGGTGGCCCGAGTCGACTACAACAGATTCATCCCCCGTCTGGTACGGGAGGTAAGACTCGATCAACCGACAAATCTCGTGCAAGTGGGTTTACTGTATTCCTTCGTAATGCATATATGTTTAGGAATTGAATATTGATTTATTTTCTAGTAAAGGGCAAGGATTGGCCATATAAGATAAGGACTCGGATTTCATCACCGTTTCCTTCTTCCCGCCTTAGGAACACGTTACCTAACGCGAACCTAATCCTTAAAATTTGACTAGAAAGAAGACCAATAGGGTATCGAGCTTATTGGAAAATCATTCAAAAGGATTGTATTGGTTAATTTGTTAGCTTAACTTAAAGTTCAAGAAGATTATTTTAAGTTAATTAGAGCCGCCTTGTAACCAAGGTAAAAGTGCCAAAGAGACAGGGTTATCAAAGCTCCTTAGAGATTATCATGTTTCTCTTAGACTTAATCTAATTCGGATCGTTCTGAGAGATTCGCTAAAATTGTAACTAGTTGCCTTTTGGAGGAATAAAAGCTGGTCTAGAAACAATCTAAGTGGAGCCATCATGCTTTTTGTTTGCTAGATTCAATAGGTTTGATTTGGTTGAGTCGGCCTTGTTTGTGTATTTTTAGAATTCCCTTCCTATTAGGAGTTATTGCATGCCCAGTGAGCGTGCCTGGAGAAGAGATTTTATTGGTCGTTTGATCAGTACGAGAATCGAAACTCTATTTTTGAAAGTGAGAATTTAGGAAACCCTTCTTTTGAGAGCCCTATTTTTTGAAACTTTAATTTTGAGAATTTGTCTCTTAGTGAGGAAGTTATTCCTAATTTTCCAGTTGTGCCAGAAATGGTAACCTTAAAAGATTTGTTGAATCCTACTAGGACTTCTCGTCCATCATGTATTAAGTTAGCTGAAACTCAAGCAAACTATGAGTTGAAACCTGGGACCATACAGATGCTCCCAGTTTTCTTAGGAAAAGAAAATGAAAACCCTTACTTTCACATTAGGGGTTTTGAAGAAATATGTAGTACCATAAGTATTCACAACATGTCTGATGAAGCTTTGAAACTGAGGTTATTTCCTTTTTCCCTAAGAGACAAGGCCAAATCTTGGTTATATAGTTTGCCATATGAACCTATCGAGACATATGAACAACTTACCACTGCCTTTTTATCTAAATTTTTCCCGAGGCATAAAATATCATCTATTAGGCAGGAGATTTCCACATTTGTGCAGCAAGAGGGAGAGTCTTTGTATAGGTATTTGGAAAGGTTCAACATTTTAGTAGAACAATGTCCCCAACACGGTTTAGAAAAGCTTATACTAGTCCAGATCCTTTATGAAGGGCCAGATTATCCAACAGTGACCATGGTTGAGTCATTGTGTTCAGGGAATTTAGAGAGTAAAACTATTGATGAGGCAATGATATTTTTGAATAAAATTGCCGAAAAGACCCATCAATGGGAATGTAGTAAGGAACCCCAGAGAAAAATCATACTTAGCAGCGGTAATGTCAATAGGGTAGATGGAATTCTTGAATCAGATGCCAGAATTGCAGCTATAGCAAAAAGGTTAGAAGCCTTAGAATTAAGTCAATCTAGTTGTGGAATAGAACCCAAGTCATATTGGGAAGGAAAAACTGTGAAGAGCAAGCCCATGCTCTTTACAATAACACTAGATATGATAACCGTCAGAAGTTTGATCCATATTCAGAAACCTATAACCCTGGTTGGAGAAACCATCCAAATTTTTCTTGGTCTAAGGGCCAAAATCAAGGTCAGTCTAGTAACCCCCAGGTTCCCCCAGGTTTTGGTTATACTAAGAATCCTTCTGGACCAGCACAATTTCAGAGTCCGTTAGAAAAGACGGTCATGAGTTTAGCAGAGTCTGTCACGGCGTTAACTAATTACAATGCTAAGTTTCAACAATCGATTGAACAAAGTTTAAAAGACAATAAAAAGATGGTCCAGGCTAACTCTCAGGCTATTCACGATTTACGAACCCAGTTTAGTCAGTTGAGTGAGTCTTTGAGAGAAAAAAGCAAGTTCCCTAGTCAACCACAACCCAACCCTATAGGAGTTCATGAGTTATCTTTTGGTGAGAGATCCTCAAACCATGTGAATTCAATTAAAACTCTTAGTAGTGGTAGAGTAGTAGACAATAAGGTAACCTTGACCGATAGTGAACATGTTGTAGTTCACCCTGAGCCTATAGTTGAAGAGACTGATAAAGTCTCTAAAAATTCCAACGTGGTTCCCTTTGAACCTGATTTTGTGCCCAAAGCCCCATTCCCACAACTTCTAGTACCAACTAGGAAGGAATCCAACTTTAATGATATATTGGAGATTTTTAAGCAAGTTAATATTAATCTTCCTTTATTATATGGAATTAGGCAGATTCCTACTTATGCCAAGTTCCTTAAGGATCTTTGTATGAAAAAGTGAAAGCTTAGTGCACAGAAAAAAGCCTTTATAGCTAGTCATGTGAGTTCAATTATCCAGAACAACACAACTCCTAAGTACAATGACCCAGGTTCCCCTACCATTTCTTGCACCATAGGTAACTACAATATGGAGAAACCGTTACTTGACTTAGGAGCTAGTTTGAACTCATGTGTACCTCCAGCTAGGACTTGGTACCCAGATAACACTTCAGTTAGTTGATAGGTCTGTTAAAATTCCTCGTGGTATTGTCGAAGATGTTCTTATTGAGGTCGATAAGTTTATTTATCCTGTGGATTTTGTTATCCTAGATACGCAACCTATTCCTGACCCAGAAAACCAGATACCTGTGATATTAGGTCGCCTGTTTTTAGCTACATCTAATGCGACCATTATCTGTCGAAATGGTATTATGAATTTATCTTTTGGTAATATGACTATTGAACTGAATATTTTCCATATTAATAAGCAAACCTCTGAGTTAGATGCCACGTGCATTGAAGAGGTGAACATGATAGGAACATTAGTTCAGGAGTCATTACCAAATATCTTATCTGAAGATACACTAAAGAATTGTTTAACCCATTTTGGCTTAGATTTCGACAATATTAGCACCATTGATCAAGTGAATGCGCTGTTAGACTCTACCCCTGTGTTAGATACTAATAGATAGAAAGCTAAGTTCGAACCACTACCAGTTTCTAATTCTACCTTAATTCCTTCTTTAGAAGAGCCTCCTAAGTTGGACCTCAAACCATTGCCAAATAATCTGAAATATGTGTTTTTAGGCCCATCCGAGACTTTACCTGTAATTGTAGCATCCGACTTGGATAGTGATCTGGAAAGTAGGCTAGTGACCGTACTTCAAGACAACAAGGAAGCTTTAGGGTGGACCTTAGCAGACATTAAGGGTATAAGTCCTACTGTTTGTATGCATCAGATTCATTTAGAGGATGTCACCAAACCTTCTAGGGAGATGCAACGCCGACTGAACCCTAACGTGAAAGAAGTAGTTCGAACTGAGGTGCTTAAGTTGTTAGATGCGGGTATTATCTACCACATTTCAGACAGTAAGTGGGTCAGCCCTGTTCAGGTTATTCCCAAGAAATCAGGTATCACTGTAGTCCAGAATGAAAATAATGAATTAATCCCAACCCGAGTGACCACGGGATGGCGTGTTTGTATTGACTATACAAAATTCAACAAGGTCACAAGGAAGGACCAGTTTCCCCGTCTTTTCATCGACCAAATGCTAGAGCGATTATCTGGACATAGTCATTATTGCTTGTTAGATGGCTACTCTGGTTATAATCAGATTTTTATTGCCCCAGAAGACCAAGAGAAAACTACTTTTACCTGTCACTTTGGTACCTTTTCGTATAGACGCATGCCTTTCGGGTTGTGTAATGCACCCGCTACTTTTCAGCGTTGCATGATGAGTATATTTTCTTACATGGTAGAACGGTTTTTAGAAGTCTTTATGGATGATTTTTCTGTGTTTGGTTCATCATTTGATGAGTGCTTGCATCATTTGACATTAGTGTTGACTAGATGTAAGAAAAAAAATTTAGTGCTTAATTGGGAGAAATGTCATTTCATGGTTCGATCAGGAATTTTTTTAGGGCATATCGTATCTTCTAAGGGTATAGAGGTAGACAAAGCCAAAGTTGACCTTATTAAGAATTTACAGGTTCCCAAAACCGTAAGAGATATTAGGTCATTCTTAGGGCATGCAGGTTTTTATCGTCGATTCATTAAGGATTTTAGCTTGATTTCTAGACCTCTTTGCAATTTGCTTGCAAAGTATGTTAAGTTTGTCTGAGATGATGCTTGTTTAGAGGCTTTTGAGAAGCTTAATACTTTACTCAATACCGCCCCCATAGTTCAGGCACCTAACTGGAACCTACCCTTTGAAATCATGTGTGATGCTTCAGATTATGTTATTGGTGTCGTGCTAGGTCAACGAGAAAACAAATTACTTCATGTGATTTACTATGTTAGCAAAACTCTGAATGATGCCTAAATGAACTACACCACCACAGAAAAGGAGTTGTTTGCCATTGTTTTTGCCTTAGCCAAGTTTAGATCCTATCTCTTAAGTTCTAAGGTCATAGTCTTTACTGATCATGCTGCTTTGAAGTATCTTCTGTCCAAGAAGGATACTAAACCTAGATTGATTAGATGGATCCTTTTGTTACAAGAATTTTCTCTAGAAATTAAAAACAAAAAGGATGCAGAAAATGTAGTAGCAGACCACTTGTCTAGGCTTTTCTTTGATTTCCCTGATGATTCCCCTCCTGTGAGGGATAGTTTTCCTGATGAACAACTTTTCCTTGCTTCCCAATTACCTTGGTATGCGAATATAGTGAACTACCTTGTTACTGGTCGAATTCCCCAAAATTGGGGTAAACAAGATCGTTCTAGGTTTTTAGCCGAGGTTAAGCATTTATTTTGGGATGATCCTTATCTGTTTAAGTATTATTCAGACCAGATTATTAGGAGATGTATACCTGAGAATGAACAGTCCAATATTATTTCCTTTTGTCATTATCATGCTTGTGGGGGTTATTTTAGTACTAAGAAAACCGTTGCTAAGATATTGCAGTGTGGATTAAGATTGGCCTTCGTTGTTTAAAGACACCCACATTGTTGTGTTACTTGTGAGCGTTGCCAGAAGTTAGGAACCATTTCCCGTAGAAATACGATGCCTTTGAACCCTATTCTAGTTATTGAAGTCTTTGATGTGTGGGGCATTGATTTTATGGGTTCTTTTCCTAATTCTTTTGGTTATTTTTATATCCTTGTCGCTGTAGAGTATGTGTCTAAGTGGGTTGAGGCGGTTTCGTGTAGAACAAATGACCACAAGGTTGTGGTCCAGATTTTGAATGATAACATATTTGCACGTTTTGGTACACCGCGGGCTATAATTAGTGATGGAGGGTCGCAAACTAGTGGTCAAGTAGAGGTTTCCAACAGGGAGATAAAACGTATTTCAGATAAAACATTTAATGCTAATCGGAAATACTGGTCATTGAGGCTTACTGATGCCTTATGGGCTTACCGTACTGCGTTTAAGAACCCCATTGGAATGTCACCTTATCGTCTAGTTTTTGGAAAGGCATGTCACCTTCCCGTCGAGATAGAGCATAGAGCATATTGGGCTATAAAGCAACTTAATTTTTCTCTTGACAAGGCACGAGCTCACAGAAAGCTCCAGCTCAATGAGTTGGACGAGATTCGTAGAGATGCATACGATAGTGCTAAGGAGTATAAAAACAAAATGAAACTTGTGCATGATAGAAATATCTTAAGAAAGTCATTTTCTCCGGGTCAAAAAGTTCTTATGTATGATACTCGTTCGCATCTATTCCCCGGGAAGTTGCATTCTCGGTGGACGGGTCCTTTTATAGTTCGTACTGTTTTTCCTCATGGTGCTATTGAGATTGAGACACTGGATGGTAGTAGTTCTTCAAAGGTTAACGGTCAGAAATTGGAACCCTTTTTAAAGCCTTTTAATGCAGGTGATATTGAGGAGGTCCCTCTGGAGGACCCTGCTTACCTTGATTGACCATCAAGGATGTTGTTTTAGTAAGTTTTTTTAGGTTTTTTGTTTTTATTTTTCTATCTTATTCTCCAAAGAAGGATTGTTACGCTTCGCCCAGGTACTATCTTTCTGACTTACCTCTTTATTCCTCTAGTTACCTATATTTTTTGTATTGCACTTTAATTTGAAACATTGAGGACAATGTGAGGTTTAAGTTTGGGGGTAAGGAGGAAACTTTTAGTTGAAATAATAAAACTCCAAACTTTAGAAACTGGTGAACAATTCAGGGTGAAACTAACCATTCTACGTAGATGGAAACTTAGCTCTTTTTCTATAGGAATTGGTGTGTCCAGCTAAATGGTCTATTCATAAAAGAATGCGTAGCTCTGGTGTTAGAAATAACATGATAGTTGTCACCATATCTCGGAATCTATCTTGACCATATCACCTTCTGTTTTTATTTTTACAATTTTTGTGTTTCTCTAAGTGATTTGGTGGGGCACCAGTATCAAATTGTTCTCAGCGCCAGGATGAAGTGTTTGAGATCAAACCCCATGATGCGTCGGAAAACCGACTTTGTTTTACCGCAAGAGCACAATGTCGAAAGATGTAGACAAGAGCAAATACGGTTTGTTCCCACGAGGAGTTTGGTTTAAAATATTTTTTTTAGGTTTTATTTATAAAGAATTAAATTAACTAGTGAATTAAAATTATTTAATAAAGTTTTAAAAACAGTACGAGGAAAATGTTAAGGTTCCGGGAATCCGTTGTAGGTCAGGGTTTAATTGTGTTCGTCACATAGGGTCTCAATTTTACTCATGTACAGTATCAAATCTAGCTACTAATACACGGAAGATTTTTAATTAAGCACCAAAGAAAGAATTTTTCAGAAAGAATTGTTTGTTCTCAATCTAAAGTAGAATTTCGAATTACTAAATATACGGGGCATAAAGAGTCAAAGAATTTTCATAAAACGATTTAATGCGAGGTTTCAACGAGTCCTTATACTAATCAAACAATGAACTGTACGTGGCATAGAACATGAAAAATCATCGAGACGGTAAAACGTTGAGAGAGAGACAAATTAATAATATTTAGTTCATACAGTTAAAAACCCTAGTTTCGAAATACAAATAAAAATCATCTCTACAAGTTCATCCTTTCGCCCTAACAAAGAGAATTAGCCCAACATGGCTTTCTTAAAAATCATGAAAATTAATTAATAAAGAAGAAACAAAAACACAAACTAACCGATAATCGTCGAAGATATCGACTGTACGTCTGCGTCTCTCGAAAGTATTTGTATCCGGGTGTCTGTGTATTCTCTTCTGTACAGTATATTGTATCCGGCGTGAGGGGTCTTCGGTTGTTGAGGCACCCGGCTATATATAGCCATCCAAAAAGGATCCATTTCCTAATATAACTCAAAACCAAATCCTATTAGGACACGGATTAGTTCCTAAAACTTAACTTTAGCCGCAACCTTTCCCTGACTTCTCTCAAATCTTGCTAACTACTCGGTGTACTGATGACTTCCTAAACAAAGTCAAACTTCTCTACCCATAAAACTCAAACCATCAGCACAACACTGTCGGTCACACAACAGCCACTCCATCACCAATTCATTGATGTCCCACCAATGCAGACTTGAGCTCAACTCAGCATAACCCGAGTCTGTAAACAGCATAACCATACTGCTTCATCGAGTCTCACTGCCTTTGTCATCTCTCCAGTTGAGCCATCAACAAACCATTCTCACTATCAGGTTCATCTTCACAACCTCACATAATCACGTCCATCGGTACCCATTCTTTTCTCTATTCAACTGACCAACAGTCCCCATAAACTCAAGTTCCATCCTTTAAACAACCAATATAGACCAACTGCCTTCATCAGGTTCATCAACTACTAACCACAGCAAACCAACCTCATCACACTCAGCTTAGCAGCAAACAATCAATCTCATCAGCATCATTCAAATTGCATCTACAGCCACCATCATGAACTGTTGTAAATACAGCTCGGCCAACTCTTCTCTGCAGACCCACGAGCTCAACTGTTTGAACTCGAAGCCACCATCGACTGCCAACAGCACACACCTTCAACCCAACTAAAAGACCCGAGCTCGCAACTTCCTTCTTTAATGCTTTGAACTGCAACACCCAAACTCTCTGTTCATGGCCGCAATCACCAATCACATGCTTTCTCTTCTCATCAAAACAACCACAACAACTCGAGCTCAACTGCACCATAACCTGATTATCATCTCTGTTCTTCAACTGCCACTAATGTTGCTAACAGAACCATGGACTCTATATCACCAGTCCCCCATCATCACAGCGTGCATTCTCATCATCATGAAATCATCACAGCCAACCATCACAGACTCGAGCAACACTTTTCTCCACCTTCAACTACAGCTGCTATGAAAAGTTAAAGATCATCTCGAACACAACCCAAGTCTTATATCATCTCCTCTAACTCCACAAATCCATCTCAACTCAAAATAACTTCTTTAACCCAAAAATCCATAGCCATCAGTGTCACCAAAGAGCAACCAGAGTTAGCTCTGTTTCTCCCTGACTTAATGAAGAAGAAGAAGGTAGTCCCTAGTAGAATGGCCGGTGTTATTAGCACATTTCAAAAAGTGGCAGCCCCGAGTAGAATGGCTGATGCTATTAACAGAACCCAATCAACTGTCAGTCTCACGAAACCGACAATTGAAGTAATACTGGCTAACCCTTAACCTACGACTGGGTGTAAATATCCAGTCAATTTGAAATGATCATTTTACCCTTTATTCTGTTTTCGCTCATAACTTTCTCATACGAAGTCGGAATGACTTCGTTCTTTCGCCCTTGGATTCGTAATCAAATTCTCTACAAGATGGAGGGTAGAAATCCTGGAATGGACTGAGCTCTACTGGGTCTTTGGCAATTCTTCTCTTGTAAAGCTCCATTTCGCTTGTTTCAGAGACGTAACCTAATAAAACGCACAAACTAGAGAAGTAATACTAACACACGGTAATTCACACAAAATCTAGCAAATAAGTATAAGGAAATAATACTTAAAATGTATAAATTATGCACTTATTGTATTAGTTAGACCATTCAAAAAATAATAAAAAAAATGATTGACACTTTGATAGCAATATATGTGTGTTCTCCCTGTCTCCGTCGCCTAAGAAAGCGTGGAATGCAGGATCCATGACAACTATCATGTACGACGCTGATAAGGAGCATGCGCTTGGATTCATTTGTTCCAATCATGTTGTCAATACATTTAAAATATTTTCAATAAATCGATCGCTGGGACCCTTGTATATACCGACTGAGTCGATATTAATTTAAGAAATAAGACTAGTGGGAGCGTATTTCAAGCAATTCATCCTGGCACTGACCTTCATACATATGTGGGAAACAGTGTTCACCTTAGTCAACACGCGTAAACTTCATTTTGTCTATATCCATCTTCTAAATCTTTCCATGTGATTGTACTTTGATAGATTCTGAGTATCGTGGTTGAACGACTATTTAAGTAGAGCTTTGAATTCATGTATGAATTTTAGTACACTGAGTGAAAACTCGTGTACAACAATTGGACTCATATATGGTAATGATTCTTATAGGCGAAGAATTTAGTATGCCAACTAAATAGTTTGTTTAGTATCTATCCTCAATCGTTCACATGTACCTAGAGTTTGGAGTAAAGGTTTTTTAGGTACTCCTCTTGTAAACCCTCACGAGACAAAACTCGTCCACTAGGGACACCTAGGGGTTTAAAGGCTTGTTGCACACGCTAAGTGCAATCGCGATGCCTGCGAAAGTGAGTTAGGATTTTCTAGATTAGATTTGCTCGAGGACTAGCAAATAATAAGTTTGAGGGTATTTGATAGACACATTTATGTGTCTAATTTTCTCTCAACTTTTATAGTGTTGGAACTCATTTTGTACTAATATTGTGTTTTTATGTATTTATAGGTATTTTTAGAAAATAAACATTGTTGGAAAAATTGGCTCGAAAAAGTGTTAAAGGCACCCATGAAGAATTACTAAAGGCACTCGTACATTGGATGATGGCACCCACCTCACTTAATTCAAAATTTAATATAGGAGGGAAACTATAACTTCTCTTCCGCGAACCTGAATTTAAGTTGATGAAGATATCTTACGTAATTTTTGGGTTTTAAAGCAGATAATATATTGGCCCAATTAAGAGTGAGCTGCACATAATCAAAAGATACGCAAAATCGAAGCAAAATATCAAATCAGATCACGCGGGTTTATGAGAAAATAATACCCGAGAATATTTGCTGTTAATGATGATTTCTTGAAGATTTGATGGCCTGAGGTGTATAAATAGGATGTTTTCGAGTCATATGGGGATAGAGAGTTTTGGGAGAGCTCAGGAGAAGCCAGAGATCGAAAAAAAAATCCAGGAAAAATAGCTTGCTGCTACTGTGAGAGAGAAGAGGAAGAACATAAGGCGTCAGAGAAGTGTCGCTGATAGTGTTGCTGAAGCAGTCTTATTTCAACATCACCAGAAGTCCGTCATTTTCTCCCGTGTTCTTTTCTTTCTTCTGTAATGCAGAGAACACTTCTATGTAACGCTTATAAGCGTATCAAATATCACGTGTTACTATTATTTCACCATTTTAAGCACCATTTGAGCTATAAAATATATTTTTGAGGGTTTTTCCAATACAATGAGGAGCTAAACTCCATCTCTGAGGCGACGGAGGAAGCTAGTTTTCCAAAGATTATGTGGTAATATTTATTTAATTAATTAATGCAATTTATTTATGATTAATTGCCTTAGTTGAAAATTGATTTAATGATTTTTGTTAAGCAATTGTGATTTCGTTAGATAGTACATGCTTTGGCCTAGGTTTTAGATGTTCCATGCTTTTGTTATACAATTGTTATTTTGAAAATCTACTTGTTGCTATATTTTAGAATCAAAATAAATGTTAGAATTGCATAATTATAATTATTGAATTTAACCACTTTAAAAATTGGAAAATAGTGGAAACCTAGCCTCAGTTTTCTCTCAACTTTGTTATCAATTTTATTTGAGTTTTGCTATTTTTTGTCTTAGAAATTAGATTTCAAAACAAATCTTTACAAGTCTTGAACGAACTTTATTTACTACTATTTCAAACACATCATCCATCAAATGAGATGCAACTACCTCATCAACTGCGGTAACAATCATCTCTTGTATAGCATTACCAAGCTAGATGATATGAGTTACCAAAACGTCACAAATATCTCCCAAAGTAGACGATATGAGCGACAAGATGCTGCACCTCAATGCATTACATTGCGGCTGCCTACGTACCCAACCCGTACCTTGAAGGGATCAAGAATGACCGTTGTAACACCCGTAATTTTTGCATGAAGCTTGCTCAATGATGCGTCATGGCCTGGGTTGAAGCTTCATCCTAAGATTATAAAGCTTACCTTGATGTGCATTAGGGTGGGGATGCCTTGACCTCGAATTATAGTGTTAAGGCCCTACTACGCGTGATGCGTATCCGAGGAGGCATCATAGTGCAAATGCACTATTATACCGTGATGCATGATTCAATGCATCACCGAGCCGAAGTTGCGTAAGTGGGAGCATCGTAGTGCTAAGGCACTACTATGCCGTGATGCATGATCCAATGCATCACTAAGCCGAAGTTGCTTAAGTTGGAGCATCATAGTGCAAAGGCACTATTATGCCGTGATGCATGACCCGATGTATCACCGAGCCGAAGTTGCATAAGTGAGAGCATCATAGTGCTAATGCACTATTATGTCATGGTGCATGACCCAATGCATCACCGAGCCAATGTTGCTATTCGATAAATGCATCATAGTGCTAAGGCACTATTATGCCGTGATGCATTATCCAATGCATCACCGAGCCAAGAATGCTCGGCTTTGGCAAGAAATCTTCATTTTCGGCCTTGCAGTCGATGGATGACCCTTACCTTTCAAATATTTATTTGTGGAAATGCAAATAAAACATATATAGGAAGGGAGATTTGCTTGAATGTGCATGAACGGTAATGCACATATAAATGCGATGTAGCTTATACGATTGAGCATACTTGATGCTCGTCAACGTATTTAACTGTAGCTTACCCGAGAATGCTTCGCTTGGATTTGGCAAGAAATCTTCATTTGCGGCCTTGCAGTCGATGGATGACCCCTACCTTTCTAATATTTGTTTCTAGAAATGCGAATACAACATATATATGGAGGGAGCTTTGTTGGAATGTGCATGAGCGGTAATGCACGTGTAGATATGCGAAGTGGCGACTACGTTGGAGCATACTTGATGCATAAGCATCAATATGCTGGTAGCTTAGCCGATGAAGCTTGAATTATACGAAAGTATCTTTCGATCGTGCTATGTACTTGAGAATGCATATTTGCATAATAAATAACGATAGTTATGCACAAGTGATAGACACATTTTTGTCTAAATTATGCTCGACTATCTACTTTGATAGTATTCTATTTTGTTCTTATTATGGTTTTTTATGTATTTGTAGATATTTTTGGAGAAATAAACACTTGGGAAAAATGTAGTTCAAAAGTGTTAAAGGCACCCAAGTTAAAGGCACCCAACATTTTGAATGACAAATTTGAGCGGCAAGATAATTTTTTCTTCACGTACAAAAACAGGAAACCTTGTACGGGATTTGGAAACAAGTTTTTTTGGAAATCTTCTCAAGCTCTATTAGGAAAGAGTTTATTATAAGTATCATTCTCATAATAGAATCGATAAAGAGAGGAAGAAGACAAATCAGGAAAGAAGAAAAAATTGTTTTTGGAATGTTTCTCATCGGTGATCTGCCAAGAATTAGAAGAATATTTAAAGAAGATTTGGGGTTGTTTTGGAAGAGTAGTATATATACAAGGGATTAGAAGAGATTGGAAATGGGGGAGAATCATTGGTGACGCTTAGAGAGAGATCAGAGCTCGGGAAGAAGTGTACAAACAGAAAAATTTATGCTGGTGCAAGACGAACACGAAGAACAAACTGGAAACCAGAAATGTCGTTCATAGTGTGGTGAAACCGTACTTTTTTTTCCGCACCATCAGTCCGTCCTTCTTTCCCATACTCTTTTAATACCATTTGTAACGCACAGAACTACTCACTGTAACACTTATAAGCGTGTCAAAAGTTCTGTGTGTTATTCTATTATCATTGTAAGCACTTTTTGAGCAATGAAAGATTATTTTGAGTGTGTTTCCAATACAATGAGCTAATCACCATCACCGGGACGACGGAGGAAGCTTTTTCTCCAATAATTAAGTGGTAACTTCTATTTTATCTATTTATTTGACAATTCTTTTATTATTATTTGCCTTGAATTAAATGGAAAAAATGGTTTTTCTCAAGTAGTTGTGTTTTCTTTTGATGGGTCATGCTTGGTTTTAAACTCTTGATGTCTCATGCTTACGATTTACAACTATTTTCTCAAAAACCTAACTTTGGCAATGATTTGATTTAACTGACTATAAGAACTGCACGTATTTATCACTTGAGTTATTGGTTAAAAGTGGAATCCTTAGTCCTGGTTCCTGCCATTACTTTTAAATCGACTTTACTCTAATCTTTTTTACTTTTAGTTATTAAAAATTAGGTCTAGAAATCAATCTTCACAAGTCTGAGTATCAAACCCTTTTTACCACTATTCAAAACTACATCAATTTTTGGCGCCGCCGACGCGTACTTGTTTTATAGATTTTTTTTTTAGGTTAATTAGTTTAGTTAGATATTTATTTTTAATTTGTTCTATTTTACGTTTCTTTGGGTATTTCTCTTTTTGCTACAGGTTTGGATCTTGGAATGAAAGAAAATAAAGCCAAAGAATTTGGTGATTAAAGACTTGAAGTTAAAGTTAAGGACTTGGACTTAAAAATTAAAGCTTAAAAGAACGGAGAAGAAGACAAAGACTTTTAATTTTAGATTTTATTTTTAGATTTATTTATTTTTAGATTTTCTTTGTTTAGGAAATTATATTAGGAATTTTTATTATTTCTATAATTTTCTTTTATTTTGGACACTTTTTGGACTTTATTTTGGACTTTGGACACTTTATTTATTTTTAAACCCTACGGAAGGGTATTATTAAATATAAACTACTACAGGGAAGGACGACAATTACGATATTGTCACGGCCCCTCGGGTTTCGCACACTGACACAGGAGTCGGTGGCCCGAGTCGACTAAACAGATTCATCCCCCGTATGGTACGGGAGGTAAGACTCGATCAACCCAAGAATTCCTTGCAAATGGGTTTACTGTATTCCTTCGTATGCTTATATGTTGAGGAATTAAAAACGGACTTACTTTTCTAGTAAAGGGCAAGAACTGGCCATATAAGATAAGGACTCGGATTTCATCACCGTTTCCTGCTTGCCCTCTTTAGGAACACGTTACCAAACACGAACCTAAACCTTAAAATTTTGACTAGAAAGAGACCGACAGGGTAACGAGCTTATGGGAAACTCGTTCAAAAGGACTGTACTGGTTACTTTATTAGCCTAACTCGAAGTTCAGGAAGATTATTTTAAGTTGATTAGAGCCGCCTTGTAACCCAGGGAAAAACGCCAAAGAGATAGGGTTATCAAAGCTCCTTAGAGCTTATCCTGTTTCTCTTCGACTTAATCTAATTCAGATCATTCTAAGAGGTCTGCTTAAACTGTAACTAGTTGCCTTTCGAAGGAATAAAAGCTGGTCTAGAAACAATCTAAGTGGAGCCATCGTGTTTTTTGTTTGTTAGACTCAAATAGGTTTGATTTGGTTGAGTCGGCCTTGTTTGTGTATGTTTAGAACCCCTTCCTGTTAGGATTTATTTTCTTAGATTTTTTGTAAATTTATTAGGAAGTTTTTGTTAGAAAATGTCGAACTGGTATTATGAGGACCAATACAATGAATATCCGACTAAATTTTAAAATCGACATTATCTGTACTATCAAAATGGTGTGGATAGTAACCGGGACCACCACCAACCTTTTGGAGGTTATTGCCCATACCAAGGTGATCACAATTACTATTCGTACATATACCCGTCTTATGAACATGAAAATAAGCAAAATTCGAGTTCTTTGTCTTGGAGGGATGCCCTAGAGCATTTGCAACCTAGTACTCATCATGAACCTATTCTACCTCTAGAAGAATCACTCAAGAAGTTATCTGAGATAACACATGAGCTTAAATTAAGTGTGTGTGTGGGGGGGGGGGGGGACAATTAGTAGTCCAACTCTTTCTCTAGAAGAATCCCTTAAAGAATCCCTTAAGCAGATAGCTGAGAATACATGGCAGATGAGAGAGGATAGAAATAGTTTCGTACTAAGTATGAATGAAATTTTTGCAAAGAATAATATTGCTCAAAATAATCTTAATTTCCAATATAGTGATACCCTTGATAGTTATTCACCTAGTCAAGAGGACGAGGATAGAATTGGTAACACTACTTATTTAGACGAGGTTCAAACATCTTCATATTATTATGATGATAAGGATAGTGTTGATGAAGAACTTGAAGTATACAGGCAGAGTGATCAGGAAATTGTCACTCCAATTATGCTTCATGATGATAGTGTTATTTCTGGTTCAAATCCAAATAATTTTAATGATTATTCACCTATTCAGAAGGAAAAGGATTTGACTAAAGATACCACTGTTTCAGACGATATAGAATTTTCTTGTTTAGAAGCCGATAATGTTTTAGAGGAACGAGTTTATCCTGAGACTAGTGATTTAAAGTCTAACGATTCAAAGACAATAGTCTCTGGCGAAGATGATAAACTCGTAGAGATTTTAAATATGAGTGAGGATGCACCACCAGATTATAACCTAGAAGAAGCAATTGACTATTTTCGGGAATCTGACGATCTAGAAATTAGGGAAATTGTGATTAGTCTATCTAGAGACACTAAAAACTTTAAGTTTTGGGGTGACTACCATTCTCCATGTGTTTTACCTTTATCCCTTAGAAAGGTCCCTAACTTGGGACTTGACATATGCACCTCTAACATTTTACAAGATCATCTTCGAGCTAGATTCCCTGATCCTCTTAATGTTCAGAAAGAAGTTCAGTTGCCAGAAACCCATCCTCTGGTCGATGTGGTTTACCTAGGGGGTAATACAAAGATTGACTTTGTTTTCCCACCAAAAATACTTTCTTCCATATGTGGGAACGTTAGAATTTCAAATGTGTCAGTTATTAAGTTTTGAGACTAGGCCTAATTACTTAGGAAATTAGAATCGACACATTTGTTTAAGAATGACCACCTTCATTGTAGTCAATTGTGTGAGTCAAATCTGATTGACTTTGAGGATCCACAATTATTCAGGTTATTATTATGTGCTTCGAAGTTCTTAGATGAGTTATTCCAGAACCTACAACCTGATGTTTTTGATCCTACCTACGAGGAGATCCAGCCCATGAAAATATTTTATCTAGACCCTTTTATAGAGCCTGAAACTGAACCACATCTAGAAGTAGTTGTCGTAAACAGAAAACTAAATAAGGGTGTCTCGGTTTGTTCATTTTCTTGGCATGTTGCAGTTTTCTTCTATTTTGGATATCCCTATTTGATTCAGATGACCCACAGTTGTTCCGTCTATTGCTATATGATTTTATGAGGTGATTAATTCTTTCTTAGTATGGCTGAAGACTTTAAACTTAGCACTTCTTGGGAGGTAACCCATGCTCATAAAACACGATAATATCTTTCCTTAGCTCTTTTCCTTCGATTGGTAACAATTTCTCCTTGTTCATGCTCTTAATCATTCATATTTAGAAACATTGAGGACACTGTTTGATTTAAGTTTGGGGGTAAGGGAGAAACTTTTTAGTGAAATAATAAATCTCTAGAATTTAGAAGCTTGTGAGAACTTCAGGGTGACACTAACCATTCTAGGTAGATGGAAACTTAGATCTTTTTCTATAGGAATTGGTGTGCCCAGTGAAATGGTCTATTCATAAAAGGACAGAGTTCAGGTGTTAGAAATAACATGATAGTTGTCACCATATCTCGGAGTCTATCACTACCATATCACTTTCTGTTTTTAGTTTTGAATATTTGTGTTTCTCTAAGTGATTTGGTGGGGCCCAACATCAAATTGTTATCGGCGTCGGGATGAAATAGAGTGTCTTGAGATCAAGCCCCATTATGAAAAAAAAAAAAAAAATTAAATAAAATTAATTAATAAATAAAATTTTTATTATTGACTCTTTGTTAGAAATTTGTGTGGGTTCTCCCTGTCTCCGTCGCCTAAGCAAGCGTGGAATGCAGGATCCATGGGAACCTGAGTATAGGCCAGTTGAATGGATATTAGTATTAGATTTAAGAACAGTGGGTGCGGATCTCAATTCATCCTGGCAATGACCTTCAGACAAATATGGGAAACACCGTTCACCTTATTCAACACTTGCAACCTTCATATTTTCCATGTTCATCTTCTAAATCTTTTCATGTGATTGAACTATGATAGATTCTGAGACTTGCGGTTGAATGATTATCTGAGTAGAACTCTGTTGTCTTATATATGAATTTTAGTATGCTTGAGTAAACACTCGTGTACAGCAACTGGACTCATATAGGGTAATGATTCCCATAGCCGAAGAATTGAGTAAGCCAACTAAATAGCTTGTTTAGTGTCTATCCTTAATCGCTCACGAGTCGCTAAAATCTGGAAGTAAAGGTTTTGTGGGTATACCTCTTGTAAACCCTCACGAGACAAAACTCGTCCACTAGGAACACCTAGGGGTTTAACGGCTTATTACATATGCTAAATGTAGTCGCGATTCCTGCGAAAGTGAGTTAGGATTTTATTTTTTAGATTCGATTTGCTCGAGGACTAGCAACTAATAAGTTTGGGGGTATTTGATAGACATATTTTTGTGTCTAAATTACGCTCGACTATCTACTTTGATAGTATTCGATTTTGTTCTTATTATGGTTTTTTATGTCTTTGTAGATATTTTTGGAGAAATAAACACTTGGGGAAATGTGGTTCAAAAGTGTTAAAGGTACCCAAGTTAAAGGAACCCAAGTTAAAGGCACCCAACATTTTGAGTGACAAATTTGGGCGGGAAGAGAATTTTTTCTTCACGTACAAAAACAAGAAACCTTGTACGGGATTTGGAAACAAGTTTTTTTTGGAAATCTTCTCAAGCTCTATTAGGAAAGAGTTTATTATAAGCATCATTCTCATAATAGAATCAATAAAGAGAGGAAGAAGATAAATCAGGAAGGAAGAAAAATTTGTTTTTGGAGTGTTTCTCATCGGTGATCTGCCAAGAATTAAAAGAAGATTTTAAAAAAAGATTTGGGGTTGTTTTGGAAGAGTAGTATATATACAAGGGATTAGAAGAGATTGGAAAGGGGGGAGAATCATTGGTGACGCTTAGAGAGAGATCAGAGCTCGGGAAGAAGTGTACATACAGAAAAATTTATGCTGGTGCAAGACGAACACGAAGAACAAACTGCAAACCAGAACTGTCGTTCATAGTGTGGTGAAACCGTACTTTTTCTGCCGCACCATCAGTTCGTCCTTCTTTCCCATACTCTTTTAATACCATTTTTAACGCACAAAACTACTCACTACAATGCTTATAAGCGTGTCAAAAGTTCTGTGTGCTATTCTATTATCATTGTAAGCACTTTTTGAGCAATGAAAGATTATTTTGAGTGTGTTTCCAATACAATGAGCTAATCACCATCACCGGGACGACGGAGGAAGCTTTTTCTCCAATAATTAAGTGGTAACTTCTATTTTATCTATTTATTTCACAATTCTTTTTATTATTATTTGCCTTGAATTAAATGGAAAAAATGGTTTTTCTCAAGTAGTTGTATTTTCTTTTGATGGGTCATGCTTGGTTTTAAACTCTTGATGTCTCATGCTTACGATTTACAACTATTTTCTCAAAAACCTAACTTTGGCAATGATTTGATTTAACTGAACATAAGAATTGCACGATTTTATCACTTGAGTTATTGGTTAAAAGTGGAATCCTAAGTCCTGGTTCCTCCCATCACTTTTAAATCGACTTTACTTTAATCTGTTTTATTTTAAGTTATTAAAAATTAGGTTTAGGAATCAATCTTCACAAGTCTGAGTATCAAACCGTTTTTACCATTATTTAAAACTATATCAACAAGCTAGTGCATACCTTGCGAAAGCCCTCTGGCCTACACGGACTAGGCTTTGCTTGGCCTTTGGCCCTGCGATGAAGTTGGAATCGAAGTTGGCTTTGCCTTAATAGGCTTAAGTTGCTTTTCCCTTTCAAATTGACCCTATGATGAAATACGGTCATGCTTGATCCCATGAAGGTACGGGTTGGGTACGTAGGAAGCCACAATGCAATGCGTTGAGGTGCAACACCTTGTCGCTCATATCATCTAATTTGGGATATGATTGCGACATTATGGTAACTCATATCATCTGGCTCGGCAATGCTAAGCAAGAGATGATTGTTGCCACACTTGATAAGGTAGTTGCAATTCCATTTGATGGATTCTTTGGAACCGTCGCGACATGGAATGACATGTGCTTGGATGTTGCACTCTTGGAAAGAACAAGATAAGTGAAGGCTCCAGCGCATGGTCGAAATAAAATTGATGAAGCGAAAGCTTAGGCATGAAATAGCCTAGGTGTTGGTCCAAGGCATGAGTTAGGCCTGGACAATAAAGCGAAATTATGTGATACTTGCCAAAGGCATCCCCATTAGCTTGTATAGCCTTCAACCCTTGGTATAATGAGGGTAAGTTGGAATGGTATGCTAATCAAAGGCATTCAACATGGGCTTTGATGGCCTTGCACCCTTTGTAGGACAAGGGTGTGTTGGAACGATATGGAGACTACGGTTTGAGTACCATGCTTGCAAAGCATGTTTGGAAAGGCAAATATGCTTGGAACGATATAAACGTAGCTTGAATGATGTGGGAACTACGTTTCGAGTATAATACTTACAAGGTAGGCTTGGAAAGCAAAATTTTACCTGCACTTTCCAGCGAGAAGTTAGGCTTTAAGGTCCGGTCACACTCTTTAAAATCACGCATCGGAGAGTTCTGGCCTGCCCAGCGCAACGCGCCGGAGGCGGTAATTTTTTGGTCCGTGACAAATGGTATCAGAGCAAGTTCCGAGAAAAACACTAGGGACTGTGAGTTTTGGACACATCGGTGAGCATTTTGTATTATGACTACAAAATTTTCCTTCAAAGGAAATGGAAAAGTTGGAAGAGTAGGCCAATTGTTGTGCGAAAATAGAATGGATAAATAAGGCCAAGTGCCTATACAAAAGAAATTGTAACTCACTAGTTACTCCGATAATATTTGGACGCGCTCGAGTGTGCTGTGAGTTTTCCAAAAAACCCGTTTGGAACGGTGGCTGGTATCCGACTACCCTTGGCACTGGGACTGATCACCCCTCACCCGTGTGGCACGGTGTGCGATGTCAGGTCGGCTAGCACCCACTTACGAGTAGAAGATCGTCCGGGACGATGGATTGCATCCGACTGCACTGGCATTGGAGTTTGGTCCTCACAGTACTACGCTATAAACTATTTATAAACTTGCGATGACCCTTTTCAATCTATGTGAATTTTGGGAACTCTTAAGTGTATGGTATGAGACGTCCACTTAAGATCTCGTGTTGAGTAAATTATTTTGCATTCTTGAGCATGTGGTATGGGAAGCATGTTTAGGGATCCAATTTGAGTTTTCTCGTTAAAGTTATAAAAACCTTTGTTGATCCTCGAGCATGCGGTATGGGACGTATGTTCGGAAGGTCTCAGTTGGCGTTTATGGAAAATTATGGGCCCTATTAGGATTCTGGGATGCATATTCAGAAGGTTCTAATTTGTGCACGTTAACAAACATCGGACCCTTGCGATATTTCTGTGCATCATGGAATGGGACATATGCATAAGAAACCTTAATCGATGAAGCTTGTCTACAATAGTTTTGAGTTAAATTTCGAGGACGGAATTTTTTGAAGGTGGTAAGAATGTAACACCCGTAATTTTTGCATGAAGCTTACTCAAGGATGCGTCATGGCCTGGGTTGAAGCTTCATCCTAAGCTTATAAATCTTAATCAGATGTGCGTTAGGGTGGGGATGTCTTGACCTCGAATTATAGTGTTAAGGCCCTACTACGCGTGATGCGTATCCGAGGAGGCATCATAGTGCAAATGCACTATTATGCCGTGATGCATGATTCAATGCATCACCGAGCCGAAGTTGCGTAAGTGAGAGCATCGTAGTGCTAAGGCACTACTATGCCGTGATGCATGATCCAATGCATCACTAAGACAAGTTGCTTAAGTTGGAACATCATAGTGCTAAGGAACTATTATGCCGTGATGCATGACCCAAAGCATCACCAAGCCGAAGTTGCATAAGTGAGAGCATCATAGTGCTAAGGTACTATTATGCGGTGATGCATGACCCAATGCATCACCGAGACAATGTCACTATTTGATAAACGCATCATAGTGCTAAGGCACTATTATGCCGTGATGCGTTATCTAATGCATCACCGAGCCAAGAATGCTCGGATTTGGCAAGAAATCTTCATTTTCGTCCTTGCAGTCGATGGATGGCCCTTACCTTTCAAATATTTATTTGTGGAAATGCAAATAAAACATATATAGGGAGGGAGCTTTGCCTGAATGTGCATGAGCGGTAATGCACATATAAATGCGATGTAGCTTATACGATGGAGCATACTTGATGCTCATCAACGTGTTTAACTTTAGCTTACCAGAGAATGCTTCGCTTGGATTTGGCAAGAAATCTTCATTTGCGGCCTTGCAGTCGATGGATGACCCCTAACTTTCTAATATTTGTTTCTAGAAATGCGAATACAACATATATAGGGAGGGAGCTTTGTTGGAATGTGCATGAGCGGTAATGCACATGTAGATATGCGAAGTAGCCTATACGTTGGAATATACTTGATGCATAAGCATCAATATGCTGGTAGCTTAGACGATAAAGCTTGAATTATACGAAAGCATCTTTCGATCGTGTCACGTACTTGATAATGCATATTTGCATAATAAACAGCGATAGTTATGCACAAGCTAGTGCATACCTTGTGAAAGCCCTTTGGCCTACACGGACTAGGCTTTGCTTGGCCTTTGGCTGCGATGAAGTTGGAATCGAAGTTGGCTTTGCCTTAATAGGCTTAAGTTGCTTGTCCCTTTTGAATTGACCCTATGATGAACTACGGTCATGCTTGATCCCATCAAGGTACGGGTTGGGTACGTAGGTAGCCGCAATGCAATGCATTGAGGTGCACCACCTTTTCGCTCATATCATCTAATTTGGGAGACGATTGCGACATTATGGTAACTCATATCATCTGGCTCGGCAATGCTAAGCAAGAGATGATTGTTGCAACACTTGACGAGGTAGTTGCAATTCCATTTGATGGTTTGTTCAACTTCATTGGAACCGACGCGACATGGAATGGCATGTGCCTGGATGTTGCACTCTTGGCAAGAACAAGATAAGTGCAGGCTCCAGCGCATGGTCGAAGTAAAATTGATGAAGCGAAAGCTTAGGCATGAAATAGCCTAGGTGTTAGTCCAAGGCATGAGTTAGGCCTGGACAATAAAGCAAAATTATGTGATACTTTCCAAAGGCATCCCCATTAGCTTGTATAGCCTTCAACCCTTGGTATAATGAGGGTAATTTGGAATGGTATGCTAGTCAAAGGCATTCACCATGGGCTTTAATGGCCTTGCACCCTTTGTAGGACAAGGGTGTGTTGGAATGATATGGAGACTACGGTTTGAGTACCATGCTTGCAAAGCATGTTTGGAAAGGAAAATATGCCTGGAACGGTATAAACATAGCTTGAATGATGTGGGAACTACGTTTCGAGTATAATGCTTACAAGGTAGGCTTGGAAAGCAAAAATTTATCTTCACTTTCTAGCAAGAAGTTAGGCTTTAAGGTCCGATCACACTCTTTAACATCACGCATCAGGGAGTTCTGGCCTGCCCAGCACAACGCGCCGGAGGCGGAAATTTTCCGGTCCGTGACAACCTTAGTTCATCAAAAGTGTCAAATCGAAAAGAACAAGCAACTTAAGCCTATTAAGGCAAAGTAAACATCAATTTCAACTTCAACGCAAGGCCAAAGGCCAAGCAAAGCCTAGACTGTATAGGCCGAAGGACTTTCGCAAGGTATGCACTATCTTGTGCATAACTATCGTTATTTACTATACAAATATGCGTCTCAAGTACGCAACACGATTGGATGATGCTTTCACATAATTCAACCTTTATGGGCTAAGCTACAAGTATATTGATGCTTAAGCATCAAGTATGCTCCAACGTATAAGCCACATCGCATATATAGGTGCATTACCGTTCATGCACATTCAAGCTTTATCAGATAAGCTACAAGCATATTGAAGCTTAAGCATCAAGTATGCTTCAACGTATAGGCCGCATCGCATATATATGTGCATTACCACTCATGCACATTCAAGCTTTATCGGATAAGCTACAAGCATATTGATGCTTAAGCATCAAGTGTGCTCCAACGTATATGCCACATCGCATATATATGTGCATTACCGCTCATGCACATTCAAGCAAAGCTCCCTCCCTATATATGTTTTATTCGTATTTTTACAAATAAATAAAAGAAAGGGAAGTGACATCCATCGACTGCACTTTAGGCAAAAACGCCAACTGGTCGGCGCCTCTAAGAAAATCTGATAACTGATTGGCGCCTCTAGGAAAATCTGCTAACTGGTTGGCGCCTCTAGGCAAATCCGCTAACTGGTTGGCACCTCTAGGCAAATCCACTAACTGGTTGGCGCCTTTAAGCAAATCCGCTAACTGATTGGCGCCTCTAGGAAAATCCGCTAACTGGTTGGCATAGCTAAGGCTATTTCGCTTCCTGGTTAGCATAGCTAAGCATCATCAATTTCCAACCAACACCTCCTCCCTATATATTACTTTATTTGCATTTATACAAGTGGATATAAGGTGGATATATGACGTTCATCTACTGCATTTTCTAGTGATGCATTCTTGGGCATGCATCATGGCATAATAGTGCATTAGCACTATGATGCGCTCTTGGGTAATCCACATAGGGTCAGTGATGCATTCTCAATCATGCATCACGGCATAATAGTACATTAGCACTATAATGCATTCTCGGATATGCAGCGTTGGTTCAGTGATGCATTCTCAATCATGCATCACGGCATAATATTACATTAGCAATATGATGCTCTCATGAATACGCAACATTGGCTCGGTGATGCATTCTCAATCATGAATCATGGAATAATAGTTTATTAGCACTATGGTGTATTCTCGGGTATGAAACGTTGGTTCAGTGATGTATTCTCAATCATACATCACGGCATAATAGTGCATTAGCACTATGATACTCTTGCGAATACGCAACATTGGTTCAGTGATGCATTCTCAATCATGCATCACGGTATAATAGTGTATTAACACTATAATGCATTCTTAGATACTCCACATAGGGTCAGTGATGCATTCTCAATCATGCATCACGGCATAATAGTGGATAAGCACTATGATGCATTTTTCTCGGATATGCAGCGTTTGTTCAGTGATGCATTCTCAATCATGCATCACGGCATAATAGTGCATTAGCACTATGATGCTCTCGGATATACAACGTTGGTTCAGTGATGCATTCTCAATCATGCATCACGGCATAATAATGCATTATCACTATGATGCTCTCGCATATACGTAACATTGGTTCAGTGATATATTTTCAATCATGCGTCACGACATAATAGCGCATTACCACTATGATGCATTCTCGGGTATGCAGCGTTGGTTCAGTGATGCATTCTCAATCATGCATCACTGCATAATAGTAAATTAGCACTATGAATGCATTCTCAGATATGCAACATGGGTTCAGTGATGCATTCTCAATCATGCATCATGGCATAATACTGCCTTAGCACTATAGTGCATTCTCGGTACGCAACATTGATTTAGTTATGCATTCTCAATCATGCATCACGGCATAATAGTGCCTTCGCATTATAATGTATTTTCGGTACGCAATATTGGTTCAGTGATCCATTCTCAATCCTGCATCACGCATCATAGTGCATTTGCACTATAATGCTCTCGTGATAACGCAATATTGGTTCACTGATGCATTCTTAATAATGCATCACGGCATAATAGTGCATTACCACTATGATGCATTCTCAGGTATGCAGCGTTGGTTCAGTGATGCATTCTCAATCATGCATCATGGCATAATAGTGCATTAGCACTATAATGCTCTCGTGAAAACGCAACATTGGTTCATTGATGTATTCTCAATCATGCATCATGGCATAATAGTGCATTACCACTATGATGCATTCTCGGGTATGCAGCGTTGGTTCAGTGATGCATTCTCAATCTTGCATCACGGCATAATAATGCATTAGCACTATAATGCTCTCGAGAATACGCAATATTGGTTCATTGATGTATTCTCAATCATGCATCACGGCATAATAGTGCATTAGCACTATGATGCATTCTCGGATATGCAGCGTTAGTTCAGTGATGCATTCTCAATCATGCATCACGACAAAATAGATCTTTAGCACTATAATGCATTTTCGGATGCTCCCCATAGGGTCAATGATGCATTCTCAATCATGCAATACGACATAATAGTGCATTAGAAATATGATGCATTCTCGGGTATGCAACGTTAGTTCAGTGATACATTCTCAATCATGCATCACGGCATAATAGTGCATTAGCACTATGATGCTCTCGCGAATACGCAACATTGGTTCATTGATCCATTCTCAATCATGCATCACGGCATAATAGTGCATTAGCACTATGATCCATTCTCGGGTACGCAGTATTATTTCAGTGATGCATTCTCAATCATGCATCACGGCATCATAGTGCATTTTCACTATGATGTTCTCGCGAATACGCAAAATTGGTTTAGTGATGCATTCTCAATCATACATCACGCATAATAGTGCATTAACACTATCATGTATTCTCAAGTATGCAGCGTTGGTTCAGTGATGCATCTTCAATCATGCATTACGGCATAATAGTGCATTAGCACTATGATGCATTCTCGGGTATGCAGTGTTGGTTCAGTGATGCATTCTCAATCATGCATCACGCCATAATAGTGTATTAGCACTATGATGCGCTCGCGAATACGCAACAATTGTTCTGTGATGCATTGTCAATCATGCATCACGCATCATAGTGCATTTGCACTATGATGCATTCTCAGGTATGCAGCGTTGGTTCAGTTATGCATTATCAATCATACATCACGGTATAACAGTGAATTAGCACTATAATGCATTCTCGTATACTCCACATAGGGTCAGTGATACATCCTCAATCATGCATCACGGCATAATAGTGCATTAGCACTATAATGCATTCTCGGGTATGCAACGTTGGTATAGTGATGCATTCTCATTCATGCATCATGGCATAATAGTGCATTAGCATTATGATGCTCTCGCGAATACGCGACATTGGTTTAGTAATGCATTCTCAATCATGTATCACGGTAAAATAGTGCAGTAGCACTATGATGCATTCTCGGGTATGCAGCGTTGGTTCAGTGATGCATTCTCAATC
>JAJJMC010019771.1:1445066-1517621 GCA_023531435.1 Papaver californicum
ATGCATTCTCAATCATGCATCAGGGAATAATAGTGCATTAGCACTATAATGCTCTCGTGAATACGCAACATTGGTTCAGTGATGCATTCTCAATCATGCATCATGACATAATAGTGCATTAGCACTATGATCCATTCTCGGGTATGCAACGTTGGTTCAGTGATGCATTCTAAATCATGCATCACGGTATCATAATGCATTTTCGCTATGATACTCTCGCGAATACGCAAACTTGGTTCAGTGATGCATTTTCAATCATGCATCATGGTATAATGGTGCATTAGCCTTATAATGCATTCTCGGGTACTCCATATAGGGTAAGTGATGCATTCTCAATCATACAACACGACATAATAGTGCATTAGCAATATAATGGATTCTCAGGTATGCAGCGTTGGTTCAGTGATGCATTCTCAATCATGCAACACGACATAATAGTGCATTAGCAATATAATGGATTCTCGGGTATGCATCGTTGGTTCAGTGATGCATTCTCTAATACGCAACATTGGCATAGTGATGTATTCTCAATCATGCATCACGGCATAATAGTGCATTAGCACTAAATTGCATTCTCGGGGATACGCGTCAAGGCCATTTGTGCCTTTCCGGGTAAAGGTCATTTTTGACTTGTGATGCATTCTCAAATATGCATCACGCGTAATAGGGCCTTAACACTATAATTCGAGGTCAAGGCCCTTTTATTTTTATAAAATATTGTAAAACATCCACACCCTGATGCAATCCTAAGTGAGATTTATAGGCTTAGGGTGAAGCTTCATCCAAGATCATGACGCGTCCCTGAGTAAGTATCATGTGAAAATTACGGGTGATACAATGATGCTCTTGTGAATAAGCAACATTGGTTCACTGATGCAATCTTAATCATGCATCACAGCATAATAGTGCATTAGCACTATAATGCATTCTCGGATACTTCACATAAGGTCAGTGATGCATTTTCAATCATGAATCACGGTATAATAGTGCATTAGCACTATGATGCATTCTCGGGTATGCAGCGGTTGGTTCAATCATGCATTCTCAATCATGCATCACAGCATAATAAAGCATTAGCAATATGATGCATTCTCGGGTATGCAGCGTTCGTTCAATGATGCATTCTCAATCATGCATCACGGCATAATAGTGCACTAGCACTATGATGCTCTCGTAAATATGCAACATTGGTTCAGTGATGCATTCTCAATCATGCATCACGACATAATAGTGCATTAGCACTATGATGCTCTCGCAATAAAATAATATTGGTTCAGTGATGCATTCTCAATCATGCATCACGCATAATAGTGCATTAGCACTATCATGTATTCTCGGGTATGAAGCGCTGGTTCAGTGATGCATTTCCAATCATGCATCACGGCATAATAGTGCATTAGCACTATGATGCATTCTCGGGTATGCAGTGTTGGTTCAGTGATGCATTCTCAATCATGCATCACGGCATAATAGTGTATCAGCACTATGATGCTCTCGCGAATACATAACATTGGTTCTGTTATGCATTCTCAATCATGCATCACGGCATAATAGTGCATTAGCACTATAATTCATTCTCGGATACTCCACATAAGGTCAGTGATGCACTCTCAATCATGCATCACGGCATAATAGTGCATTAGCACTATAATGCATTCTCGGGTATGCAGCGTTGGTACAGTGATGCATTCTCATTCATGCATCATGGCATAATAGTGAATTAGCATTATGATGCCCTCGTGAATATGCAACATTGGTTCAGTAATACATTCTCAATCATGTATCACGGCATAATAGTGCAGTAGCACTATGATGCATTCTCAGGTATGCAGTGTTGGTTCAATGATGCATTCTCAATCATGCATCACGGCATAATAGTGCATTAGCACTATGATGCCCTCGTGAATACGCAACATTGGTTCAGTGATGGATTCTCAATCATGCATCACGGCATAATAGTGCATTAGCACTATGATCCATTCTCGGGTATGCAGCGTTGGTTTAATGATGCATTCTAAATCATGCATCACGGTATCATAGTGCATTTACATTATGATTCTCTCGCGAATGCGCAAACTTGGTTCAGTGATGCATTTTCAATCATGCATCATGCCATAATGGTGCATTAGCCTTATAATGCATTCTCGGATACTCCACATAGGGTCACTTATGCATTCTCAATCATGCAACACGACATAATGTGCATTAGCAATATAATGGATTCTCGGGTATGCAGCGTTGGTTCAGTGATGCATTTTTAATCATGCATCACGGTATAATAGTGCATTAGCACTATGATGAATTCTCGAGTATGTAGCGTTGGTTCAGTGATGCATTCTCAATCATGCATCACGGCATAATAATGCATTAGCACTATGATGCTCTCGTGAATACGCAACATTGTTTCAGTGATACATTCTCAATCATGCATCACGGCATAATAGTGCATTAACACTATTTTTCATTTTCGGGTATGCAGCGTTGGTTCAGTGATGCATTCTCAATCATGCATCACGTTATATTAGTGCATTAGCACTATGATTCTTTCCCGAATACGCAACATTAGTTCATTGATGCATTCTCAATCATGTATCACGGCATAATGGTGCATTATCACTATAATGCATTCTCGGGTATGCAGTGTTGGTTCAGTGATGCATTCTCAATCATGCATCACGGCATCATAGTGCATTTGCACTATGATGCTCTCGCGAATACGCAAAATTGGTTTAGTGATCCATTCTCATTCATTCATCACGCCATTATAGTGCCTTAGCAATATAATGGATTCTCGGGTATGCAGTGTTGTTTTGTGATGCATTTTCAATCATGCATCACGGTATAATAGTGCATTAGCACTTTGATGCATTCGCGGGTATGCAGCGTTGGTTCAGTGATGCATTCTCGGGTATGAGGTGTTGGTTTAGTGATGCATTCTTAATCATGCATCACAGCATAATAGTGCATTAGCACTATGATGCTCTCACGAATACGCAATATTGGTTCAGTAACGCATTCTCAATCATGCATCACGGTATAATAGTGCATTAGCACTATGATGCGCTTGCGGATACGCGTCAAGGAAATTTATGCCTTTCCCGGGTAAGGGTCATTTTTGACTTGTGATGCATTCTCGAATATGCATCACGCGTAATATGGTCTTAATGCTATAATTCGAGGTCAAGGCATCCACACCCTGATGCAATCCTAAGTGAGCTTTATAATCTTAGGGTGAAGCTTCATCCTAGGTCATGACGTGTCCCTGAGTAAGCGTCATGTGAAAATTACGGGTGTTACAACTTCCTTCTGAGTAGTAGCCATGTCCACCTGATTCTTGCAAGAACTTCTTGTCTCTTCATCATATCGGTTATGTTGACGGGAGTTTGAGTACTCTCGGTGTCTTCAGCGGTTTTGTCACTTAGAAGAGGTGTGGTAGTCGAATTTGTACGAGGAGGTTTAATACCAATAGGGGTATTTTCAGAATCACCACCAACCACTACTAGAACAATAATAGGAGTTGTAACTGCTCCAGACTTAAGATCCACCATTTTTGAAATAACTGAAAATTGGCTTTTATAATTGAAAGGTTGATCTCCCACTGTGGTCGCCAATTGTTTTAGGGTGAAAACAAATATACTTCAAAGTGGTACTTTCAAGTAGGTTCGAGAGATCAAGCTCGAACAGGACGAGCCTAAACCATGAAATGGTCATTCATGTCCTGCTTCGATTACAAAGATGGAAAGGATTTGGATAGGTCTTAGAGGAGGGAAGCAAAGAAGGTTGAGAAATATCAGTAGTGTGTGAAGAAGAATGGATTCTTCGTAGAGGAATCGCTAATTGTATGAGTTTTTTGTTTAATCAGACTGATTTTTTTGTTGTGTGTTTTTGTCTTGTTTAGAATAGATGAGAATCATCTATTTATAGTTTGAAGAAGACACACTGATATTCTCGTAAGTTGTGGAAGTTAGGGAGAGATGGAGATATGATGATTTTATAGATTGTAGTGGGGTGGTGCCCGGAAAGTAGGGAAGACATGTCTAACCACTACTCCTCATGCTCTCAACTACTCTGTAACCGCCCACTTCTTATTACCTTCTTGTTGATGGGGGTTGTGTCACCACCCACGATGTCATAGACAGCCAGACCAATACCCTAGTGAGAATCCCCCCATGTTGTATTTGATATCTCGTGAAAATAATGGAGTTATAAACCACTATGGTTTTGATTAATTCAAGTCAAGTCAAATGACCTATTAAGTTAGTGAGGTAAGTTGTATGACTAACTTGATTGATAGCCAACTGATTATTGTCGAGTATGGGAATTTTAGTGGTCATGTACTTGTTTGAAAGTAACATGGCATATTTAATGGCTAAGTATTAACTTAGAAGCGACTTATCATAAGTTTGAGAGGCTTTTGAGGCCAAATGTTATAAAGGGGTCCTCTAGCAAGGAGACTTGATAGAATTTATATAAGACTCAATGTATGACCTATATTAAGAATAAAGGCATATTTTTGAGGAAAGCAACTAGCAAAACCAACACTAGCTACTTAGCGCAAATAAGATGGTGCTAACTCTCTTAACGTAAAAGGCTAGTGTGCTAACGTCTCAGGAGTAAGACCAACATGCACAACTTTTGGTAAATATTAATTGCAATAGGGCTAGGAAGTTATCACCAAGGAGTTTTGAAGTTAACACTTCATTTGTATAGTTAGCACTGAGGTTTTTGCATAAATATACTTGTAGCTAAGTCATTAAATATGGCTAAGGACGCGCTAGCCTTAGAGGTGCGTAGGGTTTTGATAGGAATGTATTGGAGATAGGGCAAGGGAGTCACCACCAAGGACGTCTCAGCGTCAAGGGCGTCATCCAAGAGCAAGAGCGCTAGCCACAACAAAAGGGCGTTAGCCACAAGGTAAGGGCATTATCTACATCAAGGGCGCTAGCCACAACAAGGGTATTAGCCACATCAAGGGCGCTAGCCACAACAAAGGCGTTAGCCACAAGAGAAAGGGCGTTATCCGTAACAAAGGAGTTAGCCACAACAAGGGCGTTAGCCACAATTAGAGCATTAGTCATAGCAACGATGTTAGCCACAATAAGGGAGTTAGCCATAACAAGGGCGCTAGTCACAACAAGGGCGTTAGACATAAGAACAATGGTGTTAACCAAGTAAGAAAGGGCGCTAGCCGCAAGCAAGGGCGTTAGCGCTAAGGGTTAGCGCTTTTGTTGCTAAAATTAGGTTTAGCATTTTGGTGCTAGGGTTTAGGTGCCAAGCTCGTCATATGTGGGTTAAAGCGTTATTATTCTAAAATGTACTAGCTAAGAACATATTTGGTTAGTTTGCACCTCTCAGGTGCTAGGGTTTAGCGCCAGGAAAGTTAGCGCTTTTAGCGCTATTGTGGCTAACTAGTGCCAATACGATGCTAAGCCGGATGGCTAGTGCTATCTTGACGTTAATATGAGGAAATGCTAGGATTAGCCTAATGAGAGGTTCAATGCATCTTTTATGACATTTCTTCTTGACTGGAGCACATCAGACAGAGTGGCGCATTATTTGTGGCTTATATTTAAGCAAAGTGCTAAAGCAGCATATTTAGGCTCAGAAGAGCAATTTGAGGTGCCTTCATTGAGAATGAAACATTAAGCTATAATGTATTTCAGGGTTTAATCATTAGCTATTCCCGAGTTTAATAGATGTTGCTAGAACATCGATGCGCACTCGAGACAAGTTCAAGGAATTCAACCGTAGAATTTTATGCGACTTGAGACTAGTTCAATATGGCATAAATATTGTAAGTATTGAGGAGGCTACGGGCTAGTTTAGAATGTTTATAGTTGTTCAGAGAAGACTCAAGTTTGTTTTATACTAGTGGGAAACCCATTTAGGAGTTTTAGACTTATTATGTAGAAATTATAGACTACATTGTTAGCATGGAATGTATGTAGCCTTTTGTAGAGACTGTATCCTAAATTCGCATGCGGAATATAAGAAGGAATACAATATTTTGTGTTTTGATGTGAAGTCAGAAATATGTGCACTAGTATGTGCGGATATTTATATGTTCCTTCAACTAGGCAGAAGGGCTATTTTACAATTGTAACCCTTACCAAAAACCCGCCATCTATAAACCCTACCCCAACCCCATTTTTGCATCCATTAAAACCATGTAAAGCGCATTGGTAAAAGTCATCCCCTTGAGAGCTTGATTCTGCAGTAGAAGAAGTCGAGTTGGGAGAAGCAGAATCCCTTGAAGCCATTACAAAACCTAAACCTAACAAAGAAGCTGAAAGATGCCAGGCATGATGCAAAATCAAGATACAGGTATGAAAAAGCAACTCAAAAAAAGGGGGAAAAGATGAGAGGACAAAGACAAACTGGAAGGATGGAGAGAAAATGGATTGATAAAGTAAAATACGATTTCCTCGCCAAAATTTGTCTCTCCGAGGAAAACGGTCCCTTCAAAAATTATTATTATTTTTATTTTTATTTTATTTTTTGGTCTAAATAAAATACAATAATGGTGCTTGATATCAAGCACTATACTTCATCCCAGCGCGACAACAAGGCAATACTAGGGCCCCACCAAATCACTTAGAGAAACACATAAAATTTCAAAAAGAAAAACAGAAAGTGTATGGTCAGGATTGACTCCGAGATATGGTGACGACTATCATGTTATTTCTAATACCTGAGCTAGGCATTCTTTTATGAATAGACCATTTATATGATCACGCCAACTCCTATAAATAATAATTTTATTTTCATCTACCTAGAATGGTTAGTGTCATCCTGAATAATTCGCAAGTTTCTAAATTTCGAAGTTTCTTATTGGCATCGATTTTCGGAAAATCTACCCCCAAACCTTAATCTAACATTGTCCTTAATGTTTCAAACCGTGCAACCTAGAATGGCATGAAATATATATATAAATAATAAAGAAAAACATAAATCAAACAAGAGGGATTGGAACGTCTCACCTGATTGATGCAAAAAAGCAGTATTCTCTGTGACACACATAAAACGATAGTAATAAAAAAGAATACTGAAAATAAAATAAAAATATAAACAAATAGACTAAAGAAAATATAAAAATAAAATAAAAATCTACCTACTGGAATGTACAAACAGGATCCCCATAAATTAACAACCTGAAAATTTGGGGATCAACCCAAAATATAGTATTTACAAATGACAGCCTCACACTTATATTATGAAAATGTTGAGACAGTGAAACTATCAAAAACATAGGATTACCCCCAAACCAAATTTTTACTACACATGGAAGTGCGTAAAGAACAAAATATGGAGGTACTACTGGGATTGGGAAAGTATCAACTGGTTTATGCACGGTGTCAGCAACAGCAAAATCCTCTGGGTACTTGGATGCAAAGTAATCCAACAAAATTTTAGAAGCACACAATTCTAACCTTAAATTAGGTAATTTTTGGAAGTCTAGGGGTATAGAAATAATCTCTAAATCGGGTGAATGATCTTGTGAGATATATTCATCTATGGAATTAGGAAAATCATCCACAGGGTCATCTATATATTCTTTCTGGAACAGAGAGTCACTACAAAACTGATCTTCAGCAGCATACAACCTCTGGCATTCAAGAACTCTTAGTCTTTGATCCAATCTAGACGATCTCTGGCTATAATACTCCTCGTATATCATTTTATGTGATTGTTGACTTACCATATTCGAAAAATCAACCTCATGGTACTGGGGTTTATACTCATCTGAATAACCACCTATATCGAAATGACGTGGATGCCAAGTTCCATAACTGAGACGATTATTAGAACAAATTTCCTTATACCGTGGCCCATACATATATTCCCCAATCGTCATCTCAAATATCCTAAAGAAAAATAAATATATATATATATAATAAATAAATAAATAAAATAAAAACCTAAACTACGGTTAGAAAATCAAAAATACTAATTACAATATTCCACAACCGCTCCCCGGAAACGGTGCCACAAATTGATAGGATTTGGAATACCTATGTATAATAACCGCAATCGTACGACGTCTACAATATAGAGGCAGCAAGTATGGGTCGAACCCACAGGAAGCGGGGACAATACTGGAACTAATATCTCTAATAAACTAATCAAGGATTATATTTTTGGATTTTTAAAAGAATAATAGTAGAGAAACTAAACTAAACTAATAAAGTAAACACGGTAGGAGAGTCGGTAACTAGGGTTTATAATATCCACCACTATTTTAATTTAATTATTGAAAAGAAATAAAACTTCTAAATATTTATTTTTCGTTCATTCGATCGACATCACCTATTATATGTATATAGTAGCAAATATCACTGGTATACCCTAAGCATAACATATCAAAACACAAACCCAAGCATGTACCATCAAATTGCATTAGTGAGAAAATTATACGAAACTAAATACAGGTTCACAAATAATACCTGACTGTTGTAAGCATACCCCATCAAAGGAATTAACCCAAGCATGGAATATAAAATAATAAGACAAATATATTTGTGATCCTATTAGGTAGGCACAAAATTCACTGTATCGTACAAAACCAGTGAAGCAACAACTAATTTCATCATTAAATAAATAAATAAGAACTAAGAATTAATTATATTTAAATCATAATAGTCTTTTGCTAAATCATTCAATTCAAAGTATCCTAATACTGCAAGTGGTTTCAACATAAAACCTTATAGTTTTCTCAAAACCTATAAAAAGAATTCAAAAAATTAAAAAGAATAGATTAAACCCTTCTTTGTATTTTTTTTCCTCCTATCTCGTTTTCTGTACCAGAACTGAAAAGAAATCTTACGCCAACAACCAGTCTATGCCTCCAACCCCAGCCTTTCTCACTCCACCTTTTACATCCGCCAACAAGAACTGCTATCTTCTTCCCAATACCAGCCTCCGTTCAATTCCCTCTCTGTTTTATCTTTTACTTTTTATACTTTCTAACCTCTACCCTTCCGCCACCTCAACCACAACCACTTTCTGGTGCTCACTCTTCTTAGACATCAACTTCACTTACTCACGTGCCTTGCCCACTTTTTCTTCTCTTTATGTCAGACCCAGCAAAAAAATCTTCCACCTCTTTTACTTCCTATCTCTCTAGTCACGTCTAACACCTTCTTTCATTTTTCTTTTATTTCTCACCACCTCACTTGTCTCTTAATTAACCGAGCCACTCCAAAACATATCCAACACTTAACTATCTCTTCTCGGTCAAAACCACCTCTCACTTCTGCCGTGTCACTCCATCTCTCGGTACCCACCTTCTATCCAAAATCCATATTATATGAGATTCAGCCGAATCACTTTCTCGCTAAGTAGTTGGCCCAGTATCCACCATTGCATCTGGGTCACGTAAAATGAATACAAGCTCCCTTTTATAAGCTAAGGCTTTTTAACCATGTTAACATTGTAGCTTTGGAATTATGTTGTCAACCTATAAACACATAAAAATAGTAATATTACTATAAGTACTTGCAAATATAAATTAAACGGTGAAATTGTATAAATTAAGTGCCTATCATGATGCTTCATTAAAATTTTATGGATGATGAAGCTTGGATGTCACATTATACTTCCCCATTTGTAGCAGTTGTCGCTGGAAGATGATCGGAGTAGATGGACAATAACAATCTAAGTAAGGCCTTAAGATTCCAATTGGGTAACGTCCTCAGAGCAGAAAATAAGTGGAGTAAGCATCAAGTGACGACAGTAGTTGATAGCGAACAGATCAGTGGATCAGACCGTGTTGTAGGTTGATCATAGATGAGGTGGTGGCTTTGATGACAGCGATGGCTTGTTAGAATCACTTTGACCTGATAGTTCGATGGAAATGGGAAGCATGTGTGGATGACAGCAGTAGCCTAGTTGAATCAGAAATTTATACGTTGTTGAAATTAATGATTCAATTGACTCTGTTTCAAATTGATGACTGTGTTGAGTCTTCAGGGAATGAATGAACTTCATTCGAACTTTCCATCAACGATCTGATTCTTCGAATAATCAGTCTTTCAAAGATAGTAGATCTTATAATGTGTTGGAAAAGAATCCCCATGCCAATTGTTAGTCCCTAAGTGTAGCTCACTTGGAATTCACCACTAGAACATATATGATAAGATTTGTCAGATATATCATGCTTCTAGACACTTGATCCTCTCATATATAACAAGGGAGTGTTTGTATTGGAAACTGGAGTCGAAGTCGACGCTGGACATTATATCCAACAGGTATGGCTCCTCTTTTACCAACGTAAAAGGGTTCATCTCTACGAAACTGAAGTCCAGATCTGTGAAGGACATGATAAATCAATTTTAATCAAATTGCCCTTACCGAAAGTATATTACCACCATATCCATGAAAAGAGAAACAAGTACAAGAGGGCTTCCGTGTAAAACCTATATGTATATTCTAATCACAAAATGAACATACGATAATTAAAGCGGAAGTAACAAGGGATCGATTATAACTACCTCTATCCATTGCAATTTGAAAGCTTAATCCTTGAGTTTTCCCTAATTTCCTAGTTGATATGAACTTTGGTTCCAAAACCCTTCTTCTCACTTTTAGATGGTGTATTATTTATTTTTTTGAGAGTGAATTTGTTGACCTTAATTCATTGATTTTTTTTCCATCACTTCTGTTAACTAACTCTTGCCATCATAGAGTAGTTGGCATGATAGATATAGTGGGTGGTTTTCAAATAATGGGAGAGAATAGTGGGGGGTTACCTTGATCAGTTGTAACTTCCCAATAAATGGATCATATTCTTTTTCCGTTAATTTTAGGCCATATGGGAAAAAGTCTAACATTCTCCCACTTGATCCATTTCACGAGAGAATCCATATACGGATCATGGCGACTAATCCTCTTTAAGAGCAAGAATTAATCTTCCATGTATCACAACATATTTAGTCTTTCACCACTCATACTTAACTTAATGAGTAAACCATATGTTTACTCTAGGTCAAACTATAATGATATTTCTCAACAAGATAACTAAAGTAAGTACGTACATAATTCCAAATGAGAAATAATCCAACTAAATGAAAGCTTCAGAAAAAACATAAAGAATATACTACATAATGGGACCAAGTCCCATCCCTACTACATGATCCTTGAATCCTTTAACATGCATGCCTTTAGTCAAGGGATACGCTATTATCAATTCAGTGCTAATGTGTTCAATGATCACTTTCTTTTCCTGCACACATTCTTTCATGGCTAGATACTTTATGTCGATGTGTTTACTTCGACTTCCACTCTTATTATTCTTAGCCATGAAGACAGCAGCTGAATTGTCATAATAAATTTTTATTGGTCGACTAATAGAGTCAACAACTCTTAGTCCATATATGAAGCCTTTCAGCCATACACCATGTGAGGTAGCCTCAAAACAAGAAATGAACTTAGCCTACTACTTCAAGACTATTTGTTCGTTTATATATAAGCATGTAATCCTTAGTACCCCTAAGGTATTTCAACACTTTCTTCGCTGCCTTCCAATGATCAATTCCTGGGTTACTCTGATGTCTTCCTAATACTCCAATGGCTTATGAAATGTCGGGTCTAGTACAGACCTGAGCATACATAATGCTACCAACAGCTGAAGCATATGGAATATTTTTCATTTTTTCCCTTTCAATGTCATTCCTGGGGCATTGGTCCAAGCTGAACCGATCACCTTTTACAATGGGTGCTATACTTAAGGTATATACATTGATCCAACACAAGGAAACAAATCTTGCTCCCACTGACCTTAAGGTATATACATTGATCCATAAGTCTGAATCTGTAGAATTTATGGCTTGTGAAAATGACATAGGATCATTATCGGCTCCAATATTACAATCCGAATCTCGCAGATACACTAAATAGTCACTAGAAATAGTTGACAATCAACTTATCACTTGAAACAGTAGGTGAAAGTTTATCATTGTCTTTTTCAGGAACAATATCCTGAAATTGATCACTCCCACTAATCAAGTCATTCTCAAGAAATTTAGCATTTCTTGATTCCACAATTCTAGTGCTATGAAGAAATATACCATAGTACTCTCCACCTCTATCTGATCTCACAATCTTAATGTGCTTACCACATTGTTTCTCTACTTTAACCTTAAACAATTTAAAGGCATCCAAAACTTCGTTTTTGGAACGAAACAAATAAAGATACATATATTATGAATAATCATCTATGAAGGTGATAAAGTATTTCGTATCATTAGCGTTCATGTCTGGACAACAAATGTCCATGTGTATGATCTCTAATAGGTTTGAACTTCTCTTGACACCAATTTTGTTTTTGTTAGTTTGCATTTCCCTTAATGCAACCAACACAAGTATCAAAATCAGTAAAGTCTGAAGTACCAAGTACCCCATCCTTTACCAATCTCTTAAATCTCTCAATGAAGATATGTCCCAATCTTCGGTGCCACAAAATTGAGGAGTCATCATTCATAATACATCTTTTTAACCCAATATTAACATGCATAAAACTATGAGTGATATCATTTTTCAAATAAAGACGATAGACAAAATACCATAACCAATAACTTCAGAATTTCTGAGAATACTAAAACCAAAATCTGAAAAAAAAAATAAAGGAAATTCCTAAAGGTACAAATCTTGAAACTGAAATCAAGTTTCTAGTGAAACCTGGTACATAAAATGTCTTTTTTAAATGCAAACTAAAACCACTACTTAAAATTAAACTGCATGTCCCAACAGCTTCCACATGTGAACTCATCTGACTACCTGAATAGATGTAATGTTCACTTCCCATTGGTTTCCTTAGGTTTTTCATACCCTGCAAGGTATTCGAAACATGGATTGTAGTACCAGAGTCAATCCACTATGTATTATGATTAATATTAACCATATTAGATTCAAAACCAAACGCTAGAAAATTACCTTTCTTCTCAAACCAAGTCTTAAACTTAATGCAATCTTTCTTCATGTGTCCCTTCTTTTTACAAAAGAAACACGTAGACTCCTTCTTTATGCCTTGGTTAGCTGAAAGCTTTCCCTTTTCCTTAATGTGATCCCTTTTCTTCTTTGAAGAAGAAGCAATAGTAAGGTTCACCTTTTCGCCCTCTTCCATCCTCAATCCCCCCTCCTCTTGAGCACACATGGTAATAAGTTCATTAATTGACCATTTATCCTTATGTGTGTTATAAGATATCTTAAAGGGGTCATATTATGGAGGAAGAGTGCACAAAATGAAATGAACTAGCAAAGAATCAGACATGGTAACTTCCAAATCCTTAAGTTGGGCCGCAATATCTCTCATGCTCATGATATAATCACGCACACACTTAAACCCATTGTGCCTCATGGATGAAAACTTTATAATTAAGGTGCTAGCAAGAGCTTTGTCAGAACTTAAAAACTGCTCATCAATGGATTTAAGGAGATCTTTAACCTTAGTATGCTTATCGACAGAACCCCGAATACTAGCACAAGTTTTGGTATTTATGAACATAAATGAGAGACGATTAGATCGATCCCATTTTTCATAAAGATCAAATGCATCTAGAGTACTAGTCTCATTTATGCTAGGTGGTTCATCTTTCCAAATAGCATAGTCTATATTCATCCACCCCAATTGTAAAAGAACTCTTTCTTTCCACACCTTATAGTTATCACCCTTTAATTCAGGAATGTCACAATTGACATCAGAAATATTTCCAGTTAAAATTGCTGCAAAGAAAAATATATACATGCTTATAAACAAAAAATTTGAGACTTAAACTTAATCATGATTTACCAATGCAATTCATGCTTAAAAATATGAATCTAGTGACATAAAACTTGCATGTGGGCTAAAATTCTACTCAATAGATTCATAACTACATGATAAAACTATTAAACCATATTCATTCCTTAATTCATGTGGGTAGATTAAGGAACATAATTCAATATTTCACCCCAATTAATCATACAAATATAATAAAATTTCCTGTGGGCATATTTTATCATATTACATATGATTAATTACAAATTTATGTCTAGTTTCCACATGTGATTTCTTAAGAAAATTTTAAATAACTAGAGATGTTGTGGCTACTCTCTAATTACTAAAATTATTAAATCACTTGACATATTTCTTTAATCTTTGTTCATGTACAATCCTAATGGTCATAATATATATATATATATATATTTATAACCATTGCACATGTCAACAAATAATAATACAACATGAGAAAACAGACATTACAAATGTCTTTAGCACTATATGATTAAACAGACATCACTTTTAGCTCTTTTATAGCTCATCTAGATATGTATAACATACTGTAAGGAAGAGTTAATCATCATCTTCAAATGTCACTTACATATCATAATTGCAGAACTACTGGACCCACATTAAAATGAGTTGAGGACTAAATGTTGGTGAGTTTTCCCTACTACGAATTTACTCTTATAAGTAGTAAATAACATATTCAGATATATTCCTTAACCCCAAACTGATGCACAAAAATATAAAAATTCTGGGTTATCAATAGTACCAGTTTGAAATATATGTCTTATAAGAATTTGTTAATTCTTGGTGATGATGACTGAAGTGCAGACGAACATATGAGTCACAGAGGCTTATCACAATTGTACACACGAATATATACTTGATGCTTAGTTAGACATGGAAACTTATCATTGTGGGGTTTGGCCGATACCTAAATTTAGTTACAGATACTAGTTACAGAACATAAACATCCTTTGTTTTTTTTTTTCAAATTAAATATATTCTGCAAAGCTATATCACTACCAAAAAATGGGTTTAAGCGACAACTCGTTTTAAGTCGCTTAAAGCCCCTTTTAAGTCGCTATAACCGTTATAGTGACTCGCTCTGTTGGTTGCCCAAAGCCATGTATGTCAAAGCCTTGAGCAACCATGCAATCGCTCTAGTAATAAACCAACTAACCTAAAGCGATTACTTTTCTCATTTCTTAACATTTAGACCAACTAACATTGAGCAAGTAAAATTGTGATCGTTTAACATCTAGACCAACCAATATAGCAAGTAAAATATCAATCGCTTCAGATATACCAATCATTCTAAAGCAAGTAAACTACTTAGTTGATAGATACATGGAGCAACTCTTCCTGAAATTGCTTGGTTAAAGTTTTAAGCGATCAAATAATTTTGCTCGCTAAAAGTGATTTCTGATTTTGATTAGCCTAAAGTTGGTTGCTTAAGCTTTTAAGATAGCGAAGTTTTTACTCAAGTTGGTTGCTTAAAATTTTAATCTATTAAATTTTTGCTCGCTAAAAGTAATTTCTGACTTTAATTGGCTTTAAGTTAATTGCTTAAGTTTTTAAACTACCAAATTTTTGTGTTTGAGTTTTTAAACTGGCCTGAAGTTGATCGCTTAAGTTTTTAAGCTACTAATTTTTTTTGCTCGCTAAGAACAAATTCAGATTTAGATAATCCCAAATTATAATTATAATTAAAAATCACTAATTAAGATTATATAATACTAATTGAAATTATATAATTATAAATGAATAACAAAATCAAATTAAAAACAAGTATAAACCAAATTAAAATCACAATTGATTAACTCTATTATTCCTGAATTCAATTTACATCACATTTAGTCAAAAAAAATACAATCATTTTTTACAGGAAAAAAGAAAATTTTCATTTACAATTCCATCAAACACACTTCAATTTTAAACCTAAAGATTAGGAACACCATTGATACAACTACTTCAACTTTGAAGCACCCATTATAGTTCTTTAAATCTCCCTGGAAAAAGCTAAAAAAACACTTCAAGATTCATATACTGCAACCTTATACCACTTAATCTGTTTTTTAGCTTTGATTTTGAGATCAATAGAGTGAGTACTCATTCCACATCTAGTTCATGTTCATCTCTCAAAAAAAAGTGATAAAGGGTCCTGCATATACAAACAAACAAATATAAAGAAGATCAAAACTAAAGATTAATCCATATTACACAACCAAATCACACAAACAGAAAGATTAATCCATAAGACATACTTCACTACAGTAGAAAAAAATATGAGAACAATATGAACACAGAAAAAAAAAATTGAAACAAAACAACCAAATTTTCATTTCTAAAAAAGATTAACCAAATCACACAACCAAATTTTGATTGGGCCAATGGTTACACTGAGGTACCTGAAACAAGATATTCAGGGAACTACAATAATGTAAAGAAGGGCATGATTTTATCCAGACTGCCTTCTACAGACATTATGATCTTAAAAATCATTTGTGTTGTTCCACTAGTCACAAAGTTCATTACCTGATACCATTGGTTTACTCTTTGCATCCCCATTTTGGCAGACTTGGGAATCTAACAAGAAACAATCAAAATGATAGAGGATTAGCTTTTCAAAGAACCAAGAGACAACCATCATAGAAATTCATCTCTAAGTCGCATCAGGCAGTGAAGTACTTAGAATTGCTTAGGCCAGCTGAATATATTAAGACGAAAATTAAACAACAACCTGTTGGCAACACCCATCACCTTCTTGACAATGGAAAAGGAATCTGGGTCATGTATAATGTTATAACATCCAAACTTATTAGTTCATGTTCTGTTATAATTAACGAAAACAATCCCCATATAATAACATCTCTAGAAGTTATACTCTTGGCATGCAGAGAAATGATAATCAAAGAAAATCCCATGTTCTCAAAATTATACTAAACCAAAATTAAACTCGTCATTGTAACAAGTTTCTTAGTGTAAGGAGAGACGGAAGCAAAATTAAAGAGTGAATCGAATAAGGGGTTTTAATGGTATTTGATCAAACCGGAAAAGGTTAGAAATGAATTTTATCTAGAGATCAAAATAAAAAACTTCAAAACTAGAAACAATTAATCATTGTTACTTACAGTGAAAAATCCACTAAATTTCTAGACCACAATGTAGATATATAGCAACCCCAAGTCATTATCACATGAATAACTTAAACGGTAAAATGGACCTTGAGGTTATTAACAATATGAAAGAGCTATTCGGGAAAATTGATCCAAATGAAAAATAATTGATTAAATCAAAATAAATAAAAATTATTGCTATGCGATTGAAATCTAGAAATAAAAAAATCTTGATTCATAATGCTCAGACATCAAATATTGAGAAGGAGAAGAGCCCAATTTAGAAACTCTAGTCTACAATAGTGTCGTCATCGGACCTTTTGAATCACTGAAAGAAGTAAAATTCATCAATAAAGAATTTGCAAAGGCAAGAAAACCCACAAATCATAACAACATTTTATAACCAACAACAAAATACTAGACAAAAAATGAAAAGCATGAAGAATGAAATTGTAAAGTAGTTTGTGTAATGGTGTTGGTGATAATAGGAAGAAAGAAAGAGATTTCAGAGAGCTTTAGAGAGATTCAGTGAGGGAGGCGGAGAAATTTAGGGAGGGAGGCGTTGAAGTGAGAAGTGATGAAACTTAGGGCTAGGGTGTTTATATAGAAGGGTATTAAACGTAAATAATAGAAACTTTGTGGTCAATAAGTAAAATGAATAGGGTTTTAACCGACGGTTCAAGATTAACATTTTAAGCTGATCGGACGGTTCTAGGTTTTACATCTTCTACTCATACGGATCGTTTATCTGACGGTTCAAAATTAATATCTTATGCTCATACTGATCACCAATCTAACGGTTCAAAATTAATATCTTATGCTCATACGGATCAAGATTAACATTTTTTTATACGAGTCACAACGTTAAAGTCCAATAAAACATACGTCTCTCAATATATACAGGTCCAACGACTAAAAGAACAACGAACGGTTATTAATTCCATATAAATAAACTTGTTCTCTTTAACTAACAACGCACGTATAATTTCATATATTCTACAAATTTTTATTTTTTATTTAATCGTTTTTGTTTTTATTTTAGTTGATTTTACTTCTTGCCTCTTCAACGTATTTAAGCTAAGAGTGATTTATAACACAAGATACAATCGGGGGTAAATGCAAGCTTTTCTACAGTTATAATTAGTTATGTCGTTTGGCCAAGAGGGACTCTCTTGAATAACCATCAGATATGAGCGAACATAGACTTAGGTCAATCTCACATACACTTTGGTCAATCTCAAATGATATACTCACTTTACCAAGTTATTTAGTAGAATATATCCAACATATGTACATTGATTTCTACGGTTATCTATCGACTTTGTTCAAAAAAATTGAGAATTGTCTTTGACTTTCAATTAGACAAAGTTTGTAAGTCCAATAATGGTAGATTTAGGGTTTCGATGGAGATTCCGACTTAGGGTAAGTGGTCATTAAGGATATTATGACGAGCATCGGTAGGTTTAGGGTTCCGATGAAGATTTCGACTTTAACGAAGAGGTCATTTATGATAATATGACGAACATCCGTAATTTTGGAGTTCCTATGGAAATTCCAACTTAGTGGAAAAGGTCATTAATCAGAATATGACAAGAAATGGTATATTGAAGTTCTTGTGAAGATTCTGACTTATTTTGAAGAAATAACAAATCGTTATTGACATTTTACAGTTAAATCATCACATATAAGTCATTAAAGGTCGCCCAATTAATATAATAGTGCTTTATTACAATTTTATTAGTGTAAGATTAAAGATATGTGAGTTTCCAATTTTATTAGTGCGTTATTGAAATTTAACTCTTTATTAATCAATTATACCCGATATCGCTCGACCTTACAGATTTCTCCTGGATTCAATTAGTTTAAATGGTTCTATCAAATTCTATTGGTTTCTCCCATTTATCTATCATTTTGACCGAGTGCCCGTCGACCTTGAGAATTTCGGTTGGCCTCACTCAATTTATCTCACGGTTTCATTGCTAGGTTTAGAGTTATGGTATAGATATTCAGACTAATTAGATCAAAAAAGGCATATTTTGGTTCACACAACTAGATATTGACCTCTGATATATATTTCGATCAACCATATATGGAACAAAGCGAATTTCAAACTTATTCATTTTTTTATCGATCTAACAAATCTAACGATATCAAACTATGATTTGTATGCACTCGTCTAGATGTTTCAAAATTCCACTACAATGTGGTACATGACCAAGCATAATATAACATGTTGTTATCTTCCCTAATGTAAATGACGCTATTGATGGCTCGATTTGGATATGTAACAGGGTCCGAAAGCTAAAATCATCCATGTAGGCTCCGACTACATGGATATGACTAACTAAAATTTTATTTAATCTCAATTAAAATCATTCATTTTTTCATCGATCTTACTCGAATTCACTAAATTTTTATTGACCCGCTCCAATTCACTAAGTATTCTTTAATGTCACTCGAATTCACACAATTATCAGTTACTTGATTTCACCTATTTTCACTTGACCTTACTCGCCCCCACTCAATTTCACTTGTTATCCAACAATTTTATTGAATATTCCTCAATCTCACCCAATTTTATTCATTATCCATTAATTTGACCAAAAATGGAGTAATTTAAACACAAACATTATTTTCGTTTTTGAAGTCTAAAACACACACAATGATCCTTGAATTGTTTATCTGGCCAATAGAAAGCCAAAAATATCTGATCCAACGGATATAAATATAGATTTACGAAATCATACGGATTACCACCCAAACATCCGGAACAATCTAAATTTGCCGCCATAAGATCAGGGAAACGAAGAAATGGCGCAATACTTCCCACCAAAAATTTCACCAAACTTTTTTTCCCTCCACTGGAAACCCTAGCCAGTTTTTTTTTCCTTTTGTAAACTAAGCCTCACTCTCTCTGTTAGTCTTTGTTCTTGATCTTCATCTCTCTGAAACCTTACCCAAATTTTACCGAATATTCCTCAATCTCACTTAATTTATTTCTTCTACTTATATCAAATTTTAGGGTTTCTATACATCTCTATTAAATTAGAGATTTTAGAGTAAGGGTTTCTACAAATTAGGGCTGGAATTTGTGACAGAGTCTGGAGCCATGGCTTGTTAGTGAAGTAAGGATTTCTGGAGACTTGAAGTTAGTGTCTGTTCTTGCCAGGGGTTTACCCATATCATAGGATTTATACCACATAGTGGACCTAGAAGTACTCAGAGCACCTCCTCTACCTAGCAAATCGCTGGATCTCTTCATTTTCTCTACTGCCAACAACTTCAAACGAAGGATGGCTATTAGGATATCATGGATGCAGTATGATGCAGTTCGGTCATGAGTTGTTGCAGTACGTTTCTTTGTTGGTCTGGTAAGCAATTGTTCTTATTTTCATAAGAAAATGAGTGACCATATCGATTGTAGGTTTCTTGTACAAATCTTTGTTCGAATAGAGATTTTGGAGTCAGGGTTTCTTCAAATCTCTTTTAAAATTAGAGTTTTAGAGTAAATATTTCTACAAATCTCCGTTAAAATTAGAGAATTTAGAATTAGAATTTTTACAAATCTTCGAAATCTCCTCTTCTTTTTCTGTTTTCTGCATATCTCTGTGGGTTTTGTACAAATACTTTGCTGTGAAGTTTTGGGTGTTTCTGTACCAAAGTTAGGGTTAGAGTTTTTTTTTTCAATTTCTTATGTCGATGATAGAGACAATTGTGTTCAATTTGGGGTTTAGTTTCCTAAGAACTTACGGTTTTGATTTTGTTGTTGCTCAGAAATGGTATTTGTGCTCAAAGGCTGAAACCTGACTTGGGTGTTGATGTTACAGGGGATATTTGAGTTTTCTGAAGCGTGTTTTGTAAATATATGTGAAATTTCCTTTCTTTGAAGGGATTTGATATTTGGGTTATGTATGTGGGTGTTGTCTAAGAGTCTCAATTTTGGGGAAATCTTGAAGTTTTTTTGTGATTTTTAGAACAAATTTTGATAAATATATGTGAAATTTCCTTTCTTTAAATGGCAGCATCCCAGTCTCCAGCGGCAACACCCCTGGTCTAGATATGCTAACCCATACCAAGCATTTGTATGTTCTAACTTTTGGCAGTATTACTTCGAATGTAATCTTTGTATTAGTAGTACTGTTATTTATTTTTTAGGATCTCTATGAATTTACATGTTAATTACAGTCATTTCGGCAAGAATCAACTTACTTAGTTTTTTCTACAGACGTCTTGACAGGAATTCGTTAAGCGGGAATGTTCCTACAATGATGAGGCTATGAAAATACTTGTGGCATCATCATTTTGTATCTTGGGTTCAGAATACTAAAGAGATATTTAATTTTCCATTTCTACTTTCCAGGCATTTGTCCAACAATCATCTTATTGGCCCGTTTGCATATCTAAGTGGAATACAGGTTCTCAATTTTGTGTAAGTGGAGAATTCTTCAATTTGTGTAGGATCTTGAGTGGTGTCGCCGCATACATTGTTCTTATTTAACTCCACCTTAATATTGATACTTATTTAACTCCACCTTATGGATGTATCAAAATACTTGTGCTTGCAATTTTAGGGTGTCCAAGCTAAATGACGGTAACAGTCAGGAATTTATGCCTGTCTACTGCACTCTTTGCAGATCTGCTTTCCTAGATATTCGTAGCTAACCCTGAGAAGGTAATTGGGGTTTCAGCTCTAGCAATTTTAGTTAACAGGGCTTTATTGTACATTCAAGGATAAGTTTTTCTATGCATCCGTTTAAACATTTTTCAATATGTTGCCAACTCTTTGTGCACTTTTGCAAAATGTGAAGGTTGCCAACAAAAATTGGACATTGTTTAATCCCAGTTGTATAAGTGCACAAAGTTTTCCATTTTGGGAATTGGATTAGTGTTCACTTCTCTGAACAGCTTGAATATGTACAGAATCCATACGTTGTCTTCGCTTCTTTGCAAAGCCATCGATGATGTTTATGAGTGTATCTGCTGCATTTCTCATTCTCTTATTCAAATTTTGCAGGTCTAACTTTCGTAACCATGGGAAGAAATCAGCTGCATTAGGCTATACATTTATCTCTACAATCGTTCAGCTGCCTACACCCTAATGTTGACATCTGAACTCTAAAAACAAGTATTCCACTGGTCTAGCTAATTTATGTTTTTTTTATGAATTTTGTTGGACATAGTTTCCTCAAGTTTGTGACTTGAATGTATGAGGGACATGGAGCTGGCATTTTAGTCAAAGTTGAATGTACCAGTTCAGTTTAGTAGAACAACCCAACAAGTCACTCATTTGGAAGCTCTTGTGTCAATTTCTTCAATTCAGGAAAGGTTTAAATAAACTGAGTTCTTTATCCAGCAAGTATGGAAAACAAGTTCTTATCAATAAAACAAAAGCTTGAAACTTATTTAGCTGATGGAATTGTACGATTTTATCATATATTTTTAATAAACTTTAACTAGAAAATCTGCATGCAGGTGAAACCTAACTTGCAGGCTCGTGCTTTCGAGATAGTTTATGGGAGAATAAAAGGAAGTTATGACTTGAAGAGCATGAGAAAGACAGTTTTTGTTGCTTCAAGTGACATAGAAAGAGATGCATCACAAAGACCAACATTGGCTCAAGTTTTAGCAATACATAAAGTGGCAAAACAAAGATCAAACACCAGAGGAGTACTTATTCAAATTTTATAGAAACAACTTAATTGATACTCTCTCTTTACCTACTGCATTGAATCAAAGTTAATTGTGATTGAAAAATTCTTCAAGTTGGAACGTCTTAAATTTATTTGGCTAGTCAATTCTAAATGAATTGTTTTCCATTTTCCAGTATAGAAAATTTATAGTGATAGAACATATGTCACCTAGCATACCATTTATGTTTTTACCTCCTTAGTTAGAAAATGAGGTTTGGTTAAATGCTCAGTAGATCAAACAAAGGAAGAATAACTATCAATTAATAAGATTCATGAATCTCTTTTGGCTGAGTCATCGCTTAAATTACTCGTCGTGTTTCCTTAAATAAAAATTATGGTTGTATCACTGTATGTATAAACAATGAAATACTCTTTGCACTGTCACAATTTCTTCAACGCCCTTTTTCTTTCTCTATTGTTGTCAGTTTCGTTTCGTCGTGTGTTTGTTATCTCCATTAAGTGAGCAAGGCTAGTTTCACAAAGACCCACATTGGATCAATTCGTGCATTTAAACATTTGCTCATAGTGAATCAAAACATTGATTTGAACGAGTTTTCATGTTTTCATTAAACAAATCCTACTAACATTATTGGATTAATATTAAGATCTCAAATGTCTACTTCAAAAACTGATTTCTTTTTTAAAATGGTGGTGGTGGCTTAAACTTAGTTGCTGGGAGAGTTTTACCAAGTAATTTATTTTTTGGTTGCTACAAGTATGTGCCTCAAAGTAAAGAGCTACATGAACACTTTTTTAGATGCTATATAGATTACTTGGAAAAAGGATATAGCGATCAAACACATTTGGCTATGGCTAAAAATTAGTTGACACAAATTTAAAGCAGCCAAACTATTTGGCAGTTGCAAGTTTTGTTGCTTAAACTATTAAAGCGACTAAAATATTGGGCACTTGCTGACATTTAGAGCAACCAATTTATTTTGCTGTTGCTACGAATCCGTGCCTCAAAGTAAATAGATACATGATCACTTTTTTAGTTGTTATAAATTACTTGAACAAAGGATCTAGCGATTAAATATATTTTTTCGTTGCTAAATAATAGTGGACACAGGTTTATAGCCGCCAAATTTTTTGGCAGTTGCAATTTTAGACGCTTAAACTATTTAAGCGACTAAATTTCCGAGCTCTTGCTAAGATTTTGGTCGCTTAAACCCGTTTTTCTTGTAGTGTATATTCTCTAATGCCACCCAAACATAACCTTTCAGAAATGCTCACAATGTCTCACTTATGTTTACCAAGTCTATGTATGTACTAATTAATGTAAACTGGCAATTCAACCGTAAATATTATCGTCTACTTGATCAAAGACATAATCCCAGCACAAAAATGAAACTAACATTTGAAGGTAAAGAGTAACGTTACACTTACCCGATTTTAATGAAATTCAACCTCAAAACTCATAAGAACCTACGCTACAACATATTAAATTTTCAGCAGGTTCTAACGATTGGAATTTCCAGACTAAGGTATTCAATAAACCTGATTTCGACATAGTTCTCTACTGACACAATTTGGTCTAGCAAGGGTTATGGGGTACTAATTGGAGTTAAATTACCTTGATCTTCCTGAAATATTTACAGAACAATAAAAATAACAGGTAGCATATGTAGTTAAATTATGAGAAAAATCTAACGGTTAGATAATTTTTACAAGGGCTCCATCAGTACCACCTGGTATCTGAATTCTCCAGAAATACAGTTAGGAAAATCAATCTATTCGGAGCCTTAAAAGTGTCCGATTGTCTTTAAAATTCAAGAGAAGACACATGAGATACATTGTCTTTAAAATTCAAGAGAAGACACATGAGATACTCAATTAAGACATATTCAAAATTCATCCCTAACCGACGGTTGAAAAACTATTAACAGGCAAATTAATTTTATGAAAGCTTACTGGAATTAAAACTCATCAACAAAATAATTCAATATCAAGCAAGGCAGAGGTGATTACAGGCTCTGATACCAAATGTAAAACCTATATGTATATTCTAATCACAAAATGAACATATGATAATTAAATTGGAAGAAAAAAAAGATCGATTATAAATACCTCCATCCATTGCAATTTGAAAACTTAATCCTTGAGTTTGCCCTAATTTCCTAGTTGATATGAACTTTGGTTCCAAAACCCTTCTTCTCACTTTTAGATGGTGTATTATTTATTTTTTTGAGAGTGAATTTGTTGACCTTAATTCATTGATTTTTTTGCTATCACTTCTGTTGACTAACTCTAGCCATCATAGAGTAGTTGGCATGATAGATATAGTGGGTGGTTTTCAAATAATGGGAGAGAATATGGGGGGTAACCTTGATCAGTTGTAACTTCCCAACAAATGGATCATATTCTTTTTCCCTTAATTTTAGGCCATATGGGAAAAAGTCTAATATTCCGTACATTTCTTATAGCACTCTATGAAGATGTATGAACATGTGGAGTAGAAACATAACAATTTTAAAAATAAATCCTCTCAAACTTATATGTCTAGAAACTTTGAACTAGAACATCAAATCAATAAAAAGCCCATAGTTAAGTTAATAAAATGGAACTTACTTCCAAGGGAAGGGTAACAACCAGTGGAACGCATGCTTTAGATGTCACTGGCTTCTCTATAGGTAAGAAAATGGTCTTTATCTATACATATCAAATGACATTAATAACAATCAGTTTAATGAACCAAGAAAGTTATGCAATTTATAAAAACATGTTAAAAATCACAATATTTATTTCATGATCACACACCTTATCCCAGTTCTCTTCGATTTCAATACCCCCACATTATGAAAAGTTAATGGTGCTACCAAGCCTCGAAGAAACAATATAAAGGTAATATTCGCCGTCATATGGGACAAAAGGCTCGAATGTTGCGATTAGTGCCTTACATCCTCCCACATCCACCTAAAGTTGGACAAGACTATTAGCAAAAATTTACAAAATCAAGCAACCTAGTAGAATTTTGTCAATGCAAGAAGATCACCTCTACACCAAGACACTTTTTACAAACTTTGCAACCTGAGTTAAATCCAAGTTTAGAGCTACCAAACCACTCTTCCCATGCTTTCCCAATAACATATCCGGCTTCAGTAGTTTTGTGGAAGAAAACCATGGTTCTTTGTTTGTTAACTCAGTAAAGTATTTTTTTTCACTTATAATTAGAAAAAGAAAGCTTATGTATGTATATATATATAATTCTTAGAGCCTAGTATTGATGCCTGAAAACAAAAATCTGATCGATAATAGCCCAATTCAGAAGAATCCCTCAATTCTAAATTCCATAGAAATCAAAACTTTACATAAGAAATGAATTTCATGCCTGAACAGAAGATATATCCAATTAAATTCCAGCAAGTCTTTTCAAGTGTTCTTTAAGAAGTCTTTTAGAATCATATTCTCTAATCTTTTACCGACTAAAAATAAAAATATATTACCTCCGTTTCAGCAAAAGTGTTACTATCACTTTTTCATTTCAAACGAAGGAAGTATAATATATATATTTACGGCGGTTACTAAGTACCCACCATCCTGCTCAATCAATTTGTACACAAAATTATAATGACAAACAAAATCAGTTTCACACAAAAACCCTAGCTTCAAAAAAATAGAAAATACCTTTAATTCGTAAATCTGAGGAGTTCAATCAAAATCAAATTTTATAAAATTGGTGAGATCTTACTTCCGCCGATGTTTTTTCGTTCATCAGAGCAACGAGTCTAATTTTTTTACCTAAGAGAGAAGAAGATGCAGTTGTCCTATCTTCAAAATTGTTATCTTACTTTACTAGAAACAAGGAAGGAAAACAGGAAGTGGAGTAGTGCGATCGTGGAAAGAAAAAACATATACGTATACCATTTTATCTGACACGCGTCAATATATATCCATATCTAAGGAGATGAGCAATGGTCCCGTATGCACAGTTATGCAGGACAAACCTAGCTTTAGTTATTAATTTAACCGTGACAAGTAAAACCGTGACCGAAACCCGTAATTCTAATGGTGATTGATTGATAGGTTCTCCATATATGGTGAAACTCATGACAAGGAAAGGTTTTCAATGTACTCTTCCAGTCCCCAAGTGCAACTCTCCTGAGCTTTCTCAATTTTTGTTATGTTGGTGGATATTAAATGGGAGGTAACTTGATGGTGTATCCTGTATCCGCGCTTATAATAGTTGGGGAAGTCAGGAGAGACCGAATCTTCCCTTGGTTGTTGATGTTGTCGTCGAGCCGATGTTGGAGCTACAGTTGGTGCCGCTTTCCTTCGATGTGGTTGGCATGCCTGTGATGTTGGAGTTGAAATTTGTGCTAGTGTTGCATGCTTAGGTTGTTGCTCTGGTATTGCAGCTTTCCTTTTTCCTCCTTCACTCACAACACCCACAGATGGTTATACAACCTACTTATGATTCGTCTGTTAACACAAGTCTTACAGGCTTCTTTTTTATTTGTAGCAGGTCTGGCTCTCTCAATCAAAGAAGGTGTAGTTATAGTCGATTGCCTGAGTCTGGGCAAGAGTCTCTTGTATTTGCATCATATCGGTTGTAGTTAGCGAAACCTGTGCTTCCCTTACTTCTTCAGTATGAACAAATGTAGAAGGGGTGGTAGGGCCAGTGTTGATGACCAGAGGAGTATTACCAGGAACTCAACGTTGGTAGTAGCAGAATTGGTATTGAGAGTCAGTCATTGATCCTGACCTAAGATCAACCGCTTCTGAAACAGGGGGAAATTTAAGAAATTGAGAAATTGTAACTTGAGAGATGGACCTCCCATTGTGGTCGCCAAAATGTTTGTGGAGAAAAAGAATTCAGAGCGTAAATTAGGGAAAGTGGGATAAGCAGATGAATGTTTGTAATATTTAAACATTTATACTGTCGAAGTATTATGTTTAGATTCCGAAGATCAATCTGTATAATCCTAGCCTAAACAAAGCAATGGTCGTTCCAGTTTTTCTTCAGTCACAAAAGGAAGGAGAATGGTTGTTCTTAGGGAGGGAAGAGAGAAAATGATTGAGGTCATAGTATCAGACTCTACAGGATGTAATTGGTGTGAATAGTTATGAACAATTCTCCGTGTGAGAAGATTGAATGATCGAGTTATTCGATTTTGTTCTGTGTTAGCCTTAGACTTGTTTGTCGTATCAACTTAGACTTCGAAATTATTTATTTTGTTTAATTTAGACTTGTTATCTGTTCAATAGACTAAGAATCTATTTATATTATAGCTATTGTAACCGTTCACCTTATCTCCTCTCTGGAAGAAAGTGTCGATGGTTGAGTAGTGGTGAAGTGGAGAAGGTGGAGAAAGTGTTGACAACCGCTCCCCAGTCTATTTGAGTTTGAATGGACGGTTGCTCATCCTACCACTTCCCTACTCAACTGCTGATAGGACTTTCCAGAGTTTTCTTTATAGTGGGTGCATTGCTGCACCACGTGCCATAGACCGCTAGACCAATACCCTAGTGAATATCCCTCCATTTGTAATATTTGATGTCTCGTGTATTTTTGTAGCATTTTAGCATTGCAGATGTTAAGTCAAATGAGGCCTGCTTAGTTGGTCTCTTGACTAAAGACTTGTCTTGCTTGACTATTTTGATGAGTCTAGCAAGAATAAAATATATATTTATTTTATTTTATAAGGAACAGTGTGTTCAACTTGGTCAATTTTGCATTGACGTATTTGGTAGAAAAAATGAATGTATCATGTTGAGTACAAACATATATATAGCGTGATGAGCATAAGAATATATATGTGAGGCCATACATAAAATATATGTGTGAGGCCTAGTATGACTTTGATAGACAAGACAAAATACTTGACTTGGATGAAAAAGTTGAGCCTGGTAGCTAAAGCGTATAAAATTAGCTAGGTGAGATAGGAAAGCATGCCTAATGTTGGAAGGACAAACTTGCTAAGGTTGGAAGGGCAAGCTTTCTAAGGTTGGAAGGGCAAGCTTGCTTCTAGGTAAGTCGGACAAGCTTGTATAGGCAAGATTGGAAGAGCAAGTTTGGACTGGAAAGCTTGATGCTAGGTATACTTGACTGAAAAGCTTGGACGGGCAAGCTTGTCCTGGCAAGCTTGCTTCTAGTATGCTTGACTGGCAAGCTTGGCCTGGTAAGCTTGCTGCTAGGTATGCTTGACAGCCAAGCTCGGACGGACAAGCTTGGACTGGCAAGATCAGACAGGCTAGCTTGGAATGGCAAGCTTGTTGCTAGGTATGCTTGACAGGCAAGCTCGGATAGGAAAGCTTGCTGATTTTAGGTATGACTCATACGAACTGTGGCCATAGGCTACTAAGGCTCACACGAACTGTGGCCATAGTCTTTGGAACGTTTGTAAGAGTTGTAAATCTAGTTTTTTAGCCTTTTTCTTTGGCAATTAGGGTTAGAAAATATTTCATTGATTCTTTGAAACGTCTATAAGTGTTGCGAGCTTATTTTTAATATTTTTAAAAACCTAAATTGAGTTATTTTCATGTACTTCACATTTAACTATCTCTCTATGGCTGAGGATAGGTTTTTCCAGTAGAAGCTATGAAATTGTGTCTGGCACAATTTTGACTTGGTATCTAAGCACACCTTTGGTACTTTATAATTTTACCCCTGAAAAAAACCACCTTCTACAGCTATATATTCATCTATCGCCATAAACAATCATTGCCACAAAATAAAGCAACGTCTTAGGCAAAACCTATGAGAAAATGGTGCCTTTTGGATATATTTTTTAATAGTGGTTCGTAATGGACACGAATGGACATGAAGTTAAAAACGTGGTTGAATTGGTTATTATTGGTTGATAATGGACATGGTTATTAAGTTGAAACCTAGTTAAAATAACACTTTAATTTTATTTATAATATGTAGCCACGACAATAATCCTAATCGTAGCTAGACTATCAGACCAAAACCGTGGCCTATGTGATTTTTTGTACTAGCGACCAAAACCTAAACTAGTCGAAGTAGACTTACGTAACCGCAAGACGTGTTTTTCCATATATCATTGACAATTTTCCAAACTTAACATACCATAACCTAATCCTAGTCAGCATTTCTGCATGTGACAAAAATTCAAATCGTCAAAAATGTGGGCATTAATCGGCTAGATAATAAGTAATTTCGGTCAAATATCCGATCAATTGTGCATAATTCAGAAAAAATACGGAAATACGTAAATTTATATTTAATGTGTTTAACATATACCAATTTAGCACATGTACGTAGGGTATGCATGACAAATATATGGAATAAAGTTACCAAATATGTATACATCACGTGGACATGGCAAGTTTAAAGGGTATTATGAGCCATATAAATGATTTTAGGGGTAAAATAGGAAGAACACTCATATTTCTATGGCATCCACGTTGAGATTATTTGTTATTGGTTGATCAAACTTGATAGATTCTCCTTCTCACACAAAAAATTCCAATCTTAGAGGTATAATATCGAGCACTTGTTTGTGACCACCTTATGTGCGCTCTTATATACATAAGAACACCTCCAATAGCAGGTAAAAGTGTTAGTTTTTATTGACACCTAAGATTTTAGACTTTTAGTTATACGAAATCCATTTCCAGTGGATGGATCCTAAAAAATTGGATTGGTGATATGAACAACAAAAGTTCTAAACAAAAGTCTAAATACTTTCGTTTAGACCTTCATATCACTTTTTAAACTACTTTTTGGATATTATTTTAAATAAAATATTCTAAACCAATAAGAAAAAATAAATCAATTTTGTTCTTTATATATATAACAAATCCTAAAAATAAGATCATACATCATTTAAAATGGTTCATAAGCAAAAAAATTATCATTTTTACCACATATGTAAAACCCTATAAATAAAGGCCTAAAACCTAAATAAGACCTTTACATGATATTTTTGACACCAATTGTTGGAGATATTCTAATATATTATAGTTCGTGGGTTAAAACCCCACTACCCTATACCTCTTACTACCAAAACCCCATCGAAAATAAAAATAAACAAAAACTCTATTTGAACAAATATCTCTAAACTACCCTTTAGATTAACTTAGCGAAACAAAAATAATTAACAACCTCACCCTTAATCTTTATTTTCTTCTCACCATTAACACTACCTGCACCAATTTAGCACCACCAACCACCACCACCAGCCAGCGCCGCCACCAACTTACAACACCACCAACCAGCGCCATCACCAACAACAACAACACAACCACCAACTAGCTTCACCAGCAACGAGTAGCACCAAACACCACACCAACGAGCACCTCCAACCACCACCAGTAGCAATTAGAACCAAAATCAACCACCACCAGAACCATCACCAACGAGCACCTCCAACCAGTACCTCCACCAACCACTACCAACGACCATCACCACCAATACCCAACACCACTATCACCAACCAGCAACACCACCACCAATATCACCAGCAACATTGGTTTCAACGATAAAAATTAGGCAGAAAAATGATGAAACAAATTTAATTTCAACATAAAATTGGCATTTCACCAACACAACTTCAACGAAGAAACCAAATGCACCAAATTTAATAAAATGGGAAAAAATAGTTGAAACCAAATTTGGTTTCAACATAAACGTATTGTTTCACCAGTAAACTTTAGTTTCACGATAAAAAATAGGCAAAACATCATATGAAACCAAATTTGGTTTCAACAAAACTTACTGTTTTCACCAACACAAAAATTGGTTTCAACATTGTTTAGTTTTTGTAAAATTTGATGAAACCAAATTTGGTTTCATCATTTTTCTGACATTTCACCAACACACACATTGGTTTCAACGTTGTTTAGTTTTTGTAATATTTGATGAAACCAAATTTGGTTTCAACATTTTTCTGACATTTCACCAACATAAAAATTGGTTTCAACGTTGTTTAGTTTTTATAAAATTTGATGAAACCAAATTTGGTTTCATCATTTTTTTAACATTTCACCAACACAAAACTCTAATTTCGACAATGAAATGTATCATTATTTTTTGATGTGATTTTTGACGATGATGATCTGGAGGTGTTGGTTATGTTTGTAGAGGATAGAAGGAGGAGGTGATGTTGGTGGCGGATCTGGACATGTAGTGGTGAGGGGGAAAGATAAGGAGGGGGAGGCGATGGGGGAAGAGGAGGTTTTTTGATGTAAAATCAGGATATAGAAAAAGAGTGAGGTGTTGGCGGTGTCGGTGGAGGAGACAGAGGTGTTGTTAGTGGAGGATATGGGTAAAGGAGGTACTGTTGGTTAACATAAAAGTAAAATAAAAAAAGAAGGAGGTGTTGGTGGAGGAGACATAGGTGTTGTTGCTGTCAATCTATCTTTTCTCACTGGTTTGGTAGTGGCGGAGCTACTGTTGCTGGTGGTGATGATGGTGGGGAGGAAAATGCGGAAGAAAGAAGAAATGAGAGAAGAAGAAGAAACCGAAAAAAAAGACAGGACTGTCATTTTAAAAAAGTAATAAAAATAAAATTTAAACATTATAAATGAAAATGGGGTTTTTGTCTTATTTTTATTTCAAATGGTTCTTATTTATAAATAATAATATGGAAGAATTTTTTATACGCTAAGTATGGTCACCTTGATTATTTTCACTTGTCATATTAGAATATTTTTATATTTTTAAATATTATATAAATAGAATTTTAAGGGACAAACTTCTGTTTCGTGGCCTATCCTTATAAAATCTATAAAAAAACATAAAAAATAAAAATAAATGAAAAGTAAGTAAAAATGGAACCATATTTTGGTCACCGAATAATTTGGATATTCTGGAATATTTGAGGCATAATACATTTCCTCCTCAAAAGTCGTCAACCTGATGCGGGCTTCAATATACATGTCGTTTTTAATTGTTGGGTTAATTAGACTTTGGTACCTATGTTTTGACCAGATTTAGTATTTTTACTTACATTTGTCGAACGTTAGTGTTTGCATTTGTCCAACGTTAGTGTTTAGTACCTGGACTGACTGTTGACCCTTGAACTGATGACGTGTCATTTTTTTCCGTCAAATAAATTTGAATTACTAAAAAAAAATAAACTTTGCTAACAATGACAAACCAATTCCCTAACAGATTAGATGTACGATTTAGATTAGATCTTGTTCCATCTCAAAGATGAACGGTTAAGATCGACCAAACTCTTTTAACCTAACGCAAAGAGAAACCATACCCTAATCAGTTTTCGGCTTCTCCGCCTCTATCTACCAAAGAAGAACATCTGAGAAGAGTTTCTTCAGTTTTTTTCCAACAGGCCTTCCATCAACATCAGTAGGATATACTCGAAGATCTTAAGGTATGGTTTCATGCCGTTACTTCTCTTTCTTTTTTATTTGTCTGTATCAATCTAATCACGGTGTTACTGGTTAGTAATTATAAATCAGGTCTTGTATTTCTTTGTCAATCTTGTTTATTTTATGAATGAATTTGTTGATTATTTGCAGGGAATCCACATCCTTCTCTTACATTATAGGTTCTTCCTGTTGTGAAAGAGGTCTTGAGCACCTTATGTGTTGCTGCTGAGTTGACGATCGACTCACTTGGAGCCGTTAACCAAATGATTGAGGACATATTTTTCGCTCAATATCTTTTCTCGATTTTTCTTTTCATCATTATTTTGGTACAACTGAATGTTTAGGGGGGTTTTGATTTTAGGGATTTTTTATTATAGGGTTCTCTGGTAAGGTATTTCTCCATCTCTACAGCAAAAATGGTAAAACTCTTTCACTCAATCTTTTTTCGATATTTCTTTCATCATTCTTTGGTTCATTTGCATGTTTAGGGGTTTTTTAGGCTTTTTGATTTTAGGGTTCACTGTTAAAGTCTTTCAATTATGGGAACATCATGCATGTGGAGATTGCAATTCAAAGGGAGCTTGCATACCAGAAGAAGATTGAAGTGATGCAGTTGCAGGCTACTTCTCATGTATTGTTTCTTGTTCTTTTGTTCATGTAAGGTTACTTCTCATGTATTGTTTTTTCCTTACTAAGAAGAGGGTCTACTTGGAACAAGTCCATGAGGGAGAAATCATCCGGGCCCTTCCGTGTTTGCAAAGGGAATGCCTTACATGGGGAGTGCGTAGGTATCACTACCAAGTTTTGTTGCAGTCATGTATCCAAAAGATGCTAAGTATGTTGTCAATGTATATTTGAAGTTTCAAACCACTTGTTTTGCAGGGTGTGGATAAGCAGGCTTAGACATTGAAGGACAGTTGCTACTGATGCTGCCTGCAAGCTGAAACTTAAAAGTTACAAGCAGGGCGAAAAGATTTCTACGAAGGTTTCCACTTGTACCACTCTTCTGAATCTCTTGATACAATTTTTTTAATCTTGTTTGCTTATGTTAAACTTGCTGCCACATTGGTGTTCAGTGTGCCAGACCGTCGGAAGTGGATGCATTTGTACAAGTACCATGGCTGCTGCATGTACCTGCAACAACTACGACAACAACTTTTTACATGACTAGTTGGTGAGCGACAAGACAACATCTATGACAAGCATATTCGTTGTTGCAGCAATTACAGATTGGCTTGATAGTAGTTACTTTGTTCATAAGGTGATATGTCTTTTAAGATGCATTTGTATGACTAGAACTTCTTTAGCTCCTACATATCACCTCATGATGTATAAGAAGGCATAGCCGTATGATGTATAAGAACTTTTCCAGCTTTTTAGCACTAATCTATTTATTTTTTTTTCATTTTTTAAAAATTTAAAAATTCGACCGTTAGATCTGAAGAATCATAGCCGTAAGATGTATAAGAAGGCATGTGAATTTTAAAAGACTCACGTGTTAACGGCGCTGTTAACGGCGTTAAGTATTAAAAAAAAATCTAAACGGAAGTCAGTACTTTAACTTTGTCAACTCGGGTCAACCATCAGTCCAAATACCAAATACTAACGTTGGACAAATATTAGTAAAATCACTAAATCTAATCAAAACATAGGTACCAAAATTTAATTAACCCTTAATTGTTTTCGATCAATTCGTGATTATTCGGAATAGTTTGGTGAATTACTAACTAGGGCCCTAACACATAAAAAACTTCATTTTTTGTATTAGTTTGAACATTTTTGCATGCGTATTCTTAAATAAATTTTATAATCATGAATAAATCCATTCAATAAGAAATGCTGGTAAGAAAGTCGTTGTTAGACACCCGTATGCATATTATGAACGGTATGGTGCCACTGAGGCTCAAACTGTGAAGCAGTTTTCGCCACACCGAATTTTGTTATACAGTCTGTCGGGCCGTGGAACTGGGTACGTAATGCCCTGTAATTTTGATATGGTTTCCGGTTCAAATCAGGCTTTTAGTGTCGTATGTTTTTCATAGTGGGAACTAGTTGACGCGTGCTTCTAGCCTAAAGGTTAATCCATATAGTTTTTGTGTTTGCCTTTAATAAATTGGAACACCAAAAACGTTTTTAATGTTTGATATTCAGGTTTTGTCCAGTTTTAATTTTTGATCTAACATTGCCCAAATTAGGGTTAGTATTTGGACTGGATGTTGATCCGAATTGACTGTCTATGATCTAACTTTAATTAATTTTTTAAAATAAAAAACTGTAAAAATACTGAGTTTACAAGTCTATCCCACAAGTCTACCCCTAAAGTGGGTCTAAGATTCAACGGTTGAAAAAAAAAATAGTCTACGGCCCAGATGTAAAAGGCCAATTAACCCTAGTTTCTAACTCTTCTTCCTCCGCCTCAATACCCAACTCAATCTTCGTCTTCTGCAACAACTGCAACACCCATTCTCTTCAATTGTACCTCAATCATCATCATTGGCAAGCTCTAACCTTCACTGATCAATTCCAGTAACACCACATCTTCTGCAAACTTCATCAAAACCACAGCCTCAACATCTTGTTTTCTTCAATGTTTTCATGGCACCAACAAACCCCAATGGCCGTAACCATAATTCTCGATCTTTTCCATCTTCAACAGCAAACAACACCACCTTCCAACCCAACTCAGGCACTCAACCTCTTTCCTACAGCAACAACATTCAACCACTCTCTTCTCTTACCCATGGATCTCTTCTCATCATTCTTCCAATAACAACTCACTTCTTCTCATCTTCTAAAACCCTCAACAAACACCAATATAGAAACAATCACTTTCTCAATTTCTTCCTTATAATTTCTCAGCTAACAACAAAACCCTAGCAGTAACTTCATCTTCCAAATCCCTTTTACCCACTTCAACGACGACTATCATATTCTTCTCTTCTTCCATTGATTTCAATATCATCTACAACAACAGCTTTACAGATTCACCCAAATCCATTTCTAGCCCTAAAACTTCATTATATCCAACCACTTCGATCCGTGACTGCCGATTTCAAATTAAAATCAAACTCACTCTTACAAAATCACTTAATTTCAAAACTCAATGGCATCAACCACCACTCGAATTTATGGTGTTTCTATGTTATTCTTTGATTTCAAACCCCTCGAATTAGTGTAAGTCATCACTTTTCCCTGCAAAACCCGAATTCTCAACAAAAAAATCCTAATTTTCTAAATCAAACAAAACCGGAATTTCTAAATCAAACAAAACCCCAAGTTACTGATTAAATCAAACCCCCAATTTCACTAAATGGAAACCCCAATTTATGAATCAAACAAACCCCCAATTTCATTAAATGGAAACCCCCAATTTACTGAATCAAAGAAAAGGACGTTGGAGAATGGAAGATCTGAAATTAGAACTGATAAATATTTATGTTCATCAATTTAACGATAGGAAGAAAGAGACAGGTAAGGATGAGACTTTGGTTGTGATGGGGTTGCATTTGTGATGCAAAAAAAAACCCAGAGAAAGTGATGCTGGTGGTCGTGGTGCGAAGAAGGATCATGGATGAAAAGATGAAATTATTAAGTAAATGTTAGGTAGAAGGTTATAATAGTAAATTCATCTTTTAATTTCATTTAATTTAATAATAATTTTTGTTTTTTAATTTATTTAATAATTTCTAAGCATAAGTTAATATTTAACCTAGTCAATCGTAGTCAACGTCCATTCCAGGTACCAAGCCCTAATATTGGACAAATGTTGGAGATATACGAAATATCTTGTTAGTGGATCTAAACTCTTTCCAAATTCTAAAAATATTTGTTATTGGATAGAGAGTTTTTAAAAATCAATGAATCTATGTTATTGGATGTAACTTTAAAATAATGAATTTGGATTTTTAAGAGACTTTTAATTAAAATAGGCTTGAGAGAAGTCTCTCAAAAATAGTGGATATTGTGAAAGATTTCTATATTTAAAAATTATTTATTTTTTAAAAAAATGTGTAAATGAAAAGTATGCCAAATTTATTAAAGAAAATAGCATAACAAGGAAAAGAAAATGATATATTTTTATTTCGTCTTAAAAATACAAAAAATTATCACCGTTGAATTGTCTATCGGAAAAGTTACCATCATATTGATTAATAAAAAAATAAAAAAGTTAATGAATTTTAACCTTTTTTTGTGACCAAAAATATTTTTATTATTTGATTTGTATTTTTGTTTTCATGAATTTCCTATTTTTTCATGATTTAGCCTTATTCCATCCCAATACAAATAATCAGATTTACGTATAAAATATGAAAAATCTCAACTATATTTATGATTATCCTAAATCTAAGGCAAACATGGAGTACATAAATTGATAAATGATTATCTAGGGAATTTTTATAAGCATTAACTATTTTTGATGATACTTATTGTTGGTGCAAAAATACTTACCCCCAACACTCCTCGAGATGTGTGTAGATGTATTAAATCACCGTCGTCGATTTTATTCCACCTGAAACTGTTGGAAAAACTGGATCTGATGTAGAATGATTGATCTCCAATCGTTGATTTAATTCCACCAGAAAGTATTGATGAAACTCAATTGATGCTGAAAAGTGAGAGATACCTGCAAAGACACTCTGATATTAAAGTCAGAGAGAGCTCTAAGCATATGATTTGTGGTGAAAGAGGATAGAAACTATGTACCTTTTGAGTTGGATTTAGCCCTATTTATAGACGAAAATCAAATCTAGTTATAGTTATCTCAAATAACCATTTAGATTTTTAGTTATCCTAAATAACCACCTGAATTTGTACTTATCCTTTAATATTTGTATTTATCCCAAAAGATCCATGTCTTTCTTCTCTATATTTGTGTTTATCTTGCAAGATCCTAGTGTATCTTCTCAATATTTATGTCTATCTTGGAAGATCCATGTCTATCTTCTCAGGATTTATGTTTATCCTGGAACATTCATATTTATCTTCTCAGAATTTATGTCTATCCTGGAAGATGTATGTCTATCTTCTCAAGATTTATGCGTATCCTGGAAGATCCTTGTCTATCTTCTCAGGATTTGTGTCTATCCTGGAAGATTCATCGCTATCTTCTCATGATTTTTGCTTATCTTGGAAGATCCATATCTATCTTCACAAGATAATGTATATCCTAAAATGACTTCCAAAATAAGCCAACTGGGCCTCCAAATTAAGCCCAGTACAACAATCAAATTAACCTATATAATAGACCAATTGGGCTTCCAAATTAAGCTCAGTTCGTTTCTACAATAAACTAATGGGCCCCTATAATAGGTCAATTGGGCTTCCAAATTAAGCTCAGTTTGTTTATAAAATAAACCAATGGGCATCTACAATAGGCCAACTGGGCTTCCAAAATAAGTCTAAAATGTTTCTGCTATAAACCAAAAAGGGCTTTTACGATAAGCCAACTGGGCTGCCAAATTAAGCCAAGTATGTTTCTATAACAAATAAAATGGGATTCCACAATAAGCCAGTCGGACTTCCATATTAACCAAGAATATAACTATGAATCGGCCTATGTGACTCACACGTGTACTATTTGATAATGATATAAACATCGCCCCCTCTTAATTCTCAACTTGTTCATGAATTAAAAAAATTAAAATCTAAACTGACCTCCACATCGCATATAATGACGTCCCTAAACTCCTTGTAGAACTACATTTGATATGGGTTTGAAATTAGTGGACACTAGGCGCTAGTCATTTGTCATAGATTAATATTATCGATAATCACGTGGGTGTTAAGGGGATGTTCTAAAGACAGCCATGGCATATGATAGGGGCCAACACTCTCATCTTATTTCCTAATTTAAGTCATGCCCAAAGAACACCCGCTCACTTCTTTTCCTTTGGTTCTTTAAGCTTTTTTTCACAAGCTGAAACAAAGATTAATCTTGGCAGCGAGACTCTCAACTGAGTCCTTTCTCTGCAACTAAAATTTGGTATGAACCCTATCTCAAATTCGAACAATTGACCTAACCCATTCTCCATCTTCGACTCAAATGCAAAAAAAAAAATTAAACCATCTCTGCCACCTTTTTCTCGTTCATCCTGAGTCGAGTTCACTAAACATCGAGTTCTTATAATGGTCAAGGGGAATTTAAGGAGAAAACATAGAGTGGTATGGATTTAATAAGGTTTTTGGAGTTGTTGTTGCTGTTTGAGTAAGTGAAGGAAGAGATAATCTGTTGGCTAGGATGATGAGTGGAACAGATCAGAGAAGACAATGAGCAGTGACGAAGCCATGTTTATACTTGTGAGAACAGTTGTCCTCCCTAATTTTAGGAAAATAAGCATATTAGTTAAAGAATTTTGGGGTTTTCCGATAATTGTCCCCCCTGATTTTATGAAACTAAGAGAGTGTTTAGGGATATTACAAGAAGGTCACTAATTTAGGCTTCGATAACATAAAATTTTATATAGTTATGGGAGTTTTATGAAAATATTTAGTAATGCTACTAAACTAATTCCTAATTAAACCGTTTTACCAAATCTTTGGTACTTTAGATGGTACTTTTTAAAGTCAAAAAAATATGTAGTAACCCTTAAAAAAATTCGGACTGCCTTCGTCCGCCATTCTGTACAACACTGCTAAAATTTGTTTTGATATTTGTCCCCCCAGGCTCACATTCCTGGCTCCATCACTGACAATGGGAGTGATGTGTTAGAGAGGAAAAATGGGTTTTGATTAGGATTTGAATGTATGCTGTATGGTTTTTTGAATGATGGGTTTGTTGATCTTGCAGGAATTTGAGAAAATTAACAGCTATAAAAGTTCACAGCTAAGGCAAAAGGAGAATGGCACATAACCTGTTTGAATAAACTTTTGAATGACTTCATTCATCTTGCAGCATCTCAAACTTCTCCCATCTTTATCTCGGTCTCAATAGTTCACAGCCAACCTCTGGCTCAAGTTGAAACCATGTTTCCTACCTCTTAACAAATTTTAAATTATTAACTCATCTTTGATATCACCACCTCAATCAACAGCGACAAACCATACACACCTCAATAACAACAGCTACAAGTTTGTCTGTAACTCCACTCTTCTATCCAACCACGACTCTGTTTTACACCCATTGCTTTTGTTCTTATGAGGTCTCTAAAACCTATCGTAATCTTTAAATTCATTAACAAAATCAATGGCCGTGAACAAAGCGAGCATGATCTGTTTGTTAATGAACTGCAAAGGCTCGAGCAGACACCATATGTCAAAGTTATCCCATTATTCCCCCACCTCTCAATTAATCACACCAATATCACCTTGGAGAGAAACGTAGCCGCCAATAATTATTGGTTTTTGATTAAATCAGCATCAAACTACTATCATGTATACTTTTTCTTTCCTTGTACGGCAGTTAATCTCCCCTTATACAAAAATCTTAGCACCACTTTTATAACTCATATCAGAAGTTTTTTTCTTCCCACAAGCATCTTCTTCTTTCCTTCTTCAATTTTTCCTTTGTTCTTTGCAACAAAAGTAGATAACGTATATATATGTTTTTTTCTTTTTAGTTCATCATTACTTACTTCTAATAGTTGTGTCGAGTGATTCAGCGAAATCATCCAATAATTGTTTTCTTTTTAGTGGACATCATCATTACTTCATTCTAAATCTGCCTCCTTGAGTGGTATAGCAAATTCACCCAAGTTGTCTTCTTCTTGTAGGAGTAACTCAGTCAAGTTGAGGTCGGAAAGATTCTCACAATCTGTTGAATCTGGCACTGTAATCTCCACCTGTGGAGTATTATTAGAAGGCATACTTCTTGAAGGAGCAAGATCATATTGCATATACTGTTAGCCCACTGCTTCTCTAGGCGCAACTTTGCTTGAATCCAACGCCTGTGCATTACCATTAATTCGTGTGGCATAATCGAATTTGATTAACGCTCTAGCAATTATAATCATTCACAAACACACAACTTCCTAACTCCACGATCCAACACCCAAAATATCGACAAACATAGGACTTGTGGGCTGTTTTCACTATGTCTTAAGTTGAGAAGTACGGACCTTCTTGAGCAAAATCTTGTGTATTGCACTAGTCTGCTGCAGTTGGTGAGGGAGTCGTCATTTGTTCATCATAGGTTTGGACAGTTCCTTTCTTGCTGTGAGTATCCCAGTTGTGATTCTTTGAGCTTTGCTTTACGCATGAAGATCGAGAAAGCCTAATTGTGTCGTCGCCTGTAAAAAGGATGGTGGTATACAGACGTATACAGGTAGTTGTATCTCTCCATGTTGTGGAGTTGCTCACAATTAGATGCATTTAGAAGTGTGCATATTTGGTGCTTGTATGCCTCATCTCCAAGGTGGGCTTCTTTGGTTGACCACCTTATACTCCAGCAGTTTTTCCCTGCGGAGTCTTTAACGGATGTGCTGAATGGTGCTTCTGTTAGGATGAATATCGCTCCCCTATCAGGCTTTCGGTATGTTGTGTAAGTTCCTTGCTGCTGCGTCAAGGAGTACCTTCGCCGTTCTGTGAGGATACATGTAGTCCATATTTGCGCTAAAAGTATTATAGCTCCTTTGCGCGCTATGATGGTGTAATGCTCTTCGATGTGGTTCAGTAAGGTGGGAGCTCGCATAATCTGTTCTTGTTATTGTTGTGCATATTGTAAACCACTGCTTTTTTAGATTTGAATGTTGTTATATACTTCATTTTCTTGCAGTCCATAGAGTCATCCTGTAGGCACGTCATGTGTCTAGCGGCCTCTTTCTTTTCTGAACTGGTGTAACAGATATGACCAGTATGTTGTGTGGCGCTAGCTGCTATACTGCTCCGGGAACTGTGTTATACGGAATGCAGTTGTACATCATTCCCACCTTGGTGGAGCGCAGCTACTAGGAACTCCTCGAACTATCACATAATTGGAGGTGATGCTCCTGTTCTTTCCATCTGGTATGTGGGGGTCAGATTGGGAGCAGTGCCCTTTCTCTGTGGACCGCATACGCCAACCTACTCATACGGTCCTTCGTATCGGAGCTTTGACTGACTCTTTGTTCTTTCTTTGCTGCTAGCCGTGTGGTTGTGTAGGTCCGACAATTATCTTGACCTTCCCATCATAAAAAGATTATGACTGCAGTCAGTAGGGGTCTGCCATTCATGGAACTGCACAGAAATAAAGAAATATGCTTGATAGACAGCATAATCAATGGGTGATTCTCGAGTTATGCTGCTGCTCATCTCTTTGGATCGAATCGGGCTGCTACTGCTCATCTTCTTACGTCAAGCTGCTTATCCACTCTACGAACAACTATGTTTTCCATGTATGTCTTCTGTTCAGGACTTTAAGTTGCGTAATTCAACCGTGTTGTCAACATCTTTGGATTTTGTCTTATTTGAACTTAATTTGAGCTTTAAGTTGCAATAGCTTTTGGTTTGCAAGTTTTCCCACAATTAGCACTTCCTCATGAAATATACAGATCCTGCAGTGTATTGCACCCTTGTTGTTTGCTCATGTAACTGGTTGGTATACGATGAATCCCACATGATTTTGGAATTTCGTTCCGCAACAGATCCATAGCTTTATTACGTACCAGCAACAAATTGTATTGGTTGATCTTACTCTGCAGCAGCTCCACGTAGCATTAATGGGCTCAGCCGCGATGAACTGCATTGGTCAATTGCGTCGGTGTACCCCACTACTTCTTAAGCTGGGCATTTTATCAAACAACTTACCTGCAACGTAAAGAGGTTGTAGTTTTTATAAATGCTATAGTGTTTGAGATGCAAGAATCGAGATGCGCAATTTGATAGTTGAGTTATTGTGAGAATCCCCAATTGCTATGTTCCCCTGGAGTTTGCTCCTCTCAAAGCTTGAACCACTGTGGCATGAATTAAGCTTGGCCTAGCCATTGTCAACTGATCATTCTACACAACGTGCTTGAGGTGCGAGTTGGGTTGTGTCCATGGCTGCATTGCAACCATCATTAGATCGAATATTTCTCTTGACAACTTGCGTTTCTTTCAACCAATAGAATTTCTCAAAAGAAGAATCAACATGCGTTCCTTTCAACCAATAGAACTCTTCAAAAAGAAAAATTAACAGAGCTAATTGAAGTGCACTTTCTCTTTGAGTAGCGTCCCTACTGTAACAAATAGCGGGACGCATTGCGATGCGTCAATACTTGCATGATGAAGTACTGTAATTGACTAGGCTTTATTTTTGACACTCCCCTATGTGTTTTTCCCAGATAAATCTGCGGATGTATACCGTCTTGGGGTGTCAACGGGTTCGGTTCTTTCTGGATATTACCGGATCTGGAATCGAATCCGATTAAAAAAGACAGTTCGAGTCCAGTTTCCAATTTAATGGATCCGGAGCCGGAGCCGATTAAAAGCTTATATACCTGTCGGGTAGGATAGTTGTTGGGTCTTTGAAAATTAATTATATCTTTTAATAAGTTTAGTTTATCTTTTCCATATTGTCTTGAATCTAATAAATTTTTCACACGAAGCTATTGTTATAGCTATATAAATGTTTAAATTACAAATTAAATCTAAGAATAAAATGAAAAAAAAAATCCAAACAAAACTAGGCGAAACCTTAAGGTTCTGAGTAAAATTAGCAAAAAAACAACATATATGTTGGTACCCGATAACCGCGGGTACCCGGCGGGTAATACCCGTTAGGATCCGAAAGCTTATCGGTTCATAATGGTTCTACCCGTGGGGTATTAATATTGTTAATGGGTCCAATTAATCTTAGGAGTCGGACCCGATTCACCCGGTTCCGATTCCGGGTAATGGGTACCATTGACAGCCCTAGTACTGCCTTCGTTCTTACCAGAGCTACTCCTCGACTTATTTAGTGAAGTAGTCGGTTGCAACTAGAAAAAATTTGACGCCCCCAGGCACAGCAGGCAATGAACCTACAATATCCAATCCCCACTTCTTGAATGGTCACAGGCTCATAACCGGATGCAGTTCATTTACCGATCTGACAAGCCATGCATTTTCTTGCATATTCTTTTGTGTTACTCTTCATAAAGCCAGAAGTATCCTTGAGATAAAAGTCTATGCACCAGACTCCTTGCTCCAGAATGATTCTTACAACACCCTTCATGTGCTTCAGCGAACAATTGATTCCCTACCTCTCGAGTCACACAAGGAAGATATGGTTCCATTGCAATTTATTTTATTTTATTATATATTTTTGTTTTTATTTTTTATTTTATTTTTTGTAAAGACCACTTTTAATCATGTTGATCCATATATTCCATAATATTTATATGTACGCTTTCCATACTTGTTTATTATTATATTTTTCCTTTTTCTCTTATTCTTGAATGGTTTTACTAACACTTTGTTTTTTTCTCTCTTTATTAGAAAAAAATTACAAGTATTTTCTTAATAAATACATGCAAAAAGTGTTCTCAACTTTGACTAAAACCAAGGTGTGTGTGGACTATATACTAGATTATAATGCATCAGTCATTAAGGACTTATCACATGGAGCGTTGGCCGTTCCTTCAACCCTAGCCTCCCCCATTATTTCTAGTGACATTGAAAGGATGCCCCATATTGTCCAACCTTTTTGAAACATGTTGATTTTTTTGCGTATTATGCGATGCTTTGTGACAAGTATTGGATGTATGATGCTCATGTAGTCGAGACTTGAGTTGAATGTAATATGCTTGCGGTTGTGGCAAGGCTTTATGCTCACATCATAACAAGAATATAGCTCCCGCTGCTAAAGCAGGCTGGCACGTTGCTTCTGTTGAGTACAATTCCTCGAACCAACATTAGGGGCTGGGCTCGCGGTTGAGAAAAGATTTTGTGCTTGCATAAATGCGATTGTTTATACTCGAGTGCAAGGCGAGATTTTATGTTTGCAATAAAAGCAAGACTTAAGTGCTCACGTGCAAGGTGAGGCTTTAGGTGCTTGATAGGTGCATTATTTTCATTAGTTTGATACTCTAATTCATTGTTTTCTTGTTAGTTTTCATACCATTATGCTTTGATTTTGTTTGCTTTTGAGTTCCTTAGGGTTTATGGAGTTCATTCAACCAAAGAAGAAGAAAGGAGTTCATTACGACATAAAATAAACAAGGAAGTCAAGTTCTACAAATGAAGAAGGGCCAAAGACCAAGTCAACTCGTTCAAATCCATAATTTCTTAACATCTTCTTGAAGTTAATTGAAAGATGAAGCCAACGCAAAAAGAATAAGGTCGTTCTGAGTCTGTATGAGGAAGTTATGAGCAAAAAAGCCGAAAAGAAATAAGTGAAACGCTCAAAAAAATAACCGGTAGATAATGTGAGCCCATGTCTACCGATTATGGGTTGTTCTGGACCAAAAATCATTGTATATTTCACAAAAATATTCGGTAGATAATGAAGGGGTCGAGACTGCCGATTATGGGCGTTGTGGGAACATGAAAACTCTGTATATTTGATAAAATTATCGGTAGAAAGGTGAAGAATGAGTCTAGCGATTATAGCACGACGGGAGACACTTCCAAGACGCGTTTTTGACTTATAAATCAAGGTATCATGGTCCCATTAAGACCCTAACACCTAGATATGATGAAGACTTCCATAACCCTAAAAAGACATTTTTTTACACATCTTTACAAGGAGAACAATGAGCTAGGGCTTGGAGTTGCAATTGATCATCACGATCTCTAGGGTTTGTTTTATTTTTTTTATTCTATATTTTCCATCGATTTTAAAAAATCCATGATGAGATAAACCTTTCTTATTGGTTAAGGATGTAACCTAAAGACATGAACATGTTATCCAATTAATACATTAGTTCCGTTATTCACTCTCTTGTATATCGTTCAAGTTTTACTACGTATAATAATTATTTGATTGTGTTCATATAATATGATTAGTTATTTCGCATGTTTGAGTCACGAATTAAATATATTAATAACTACGTATTAGGTAATTTTATCAAGAACCCTAGTAACTAGTAGTAATTTGTGATCACTAGCGGTGCGAACCGTGAAGGTAGTCACAAGTAAAACTTGACCTAGGTTGAATATGCCACGATTGTGTTTGTATTGCCTATGAGTAACCCGTCTCACAGAGTTTAAAGCTTTCTTCAAGTTGAATCTCTTAGCGATAAAGCATTAGGTTGTTTGGTAGAAATAATTTTATATATTAGCGATTAAAATATTTGTTGATTTGTGGAGACGTAACGAAGTGTTGACATCGATTGGGGATACTTTAAGGTTATTGGTAACATGAGAGAGTGAATGATGATACTGATGTTTGATTGCATAACATGTATAATGATGGACAGTGAATTCCTTAACCAACTTTCTCTTATAATATTTTCTTAAATCACTCTTAGCTTAATTTTTAGTTTAAATTATTTTGAACAACAAAATCCCCCTAGTTTACATAAGTTTTCAAGTACGAATAACAAGCCATATCTCCTTGTGGATCGAATTTGTTCTTACAACTATACTCTAATTTGAAATTGTAAAGTGAAAGAACTTGAAATAATTTTGCTTGGCTGACAAACGACCAAATTTTGGCGCCGCTGTCGGGGGGCATAGCGGATTGTTATTTTGTTTTTGATTTCTCTTTTTTAGTTTTTAACGTTGTTTTTGAGTGTTTTCAGGTACTTATCTTCTGGATCCTAAGCCGAGACCAAAACGAAGCATGTCGGGTTTCCACGACTCGGAGAGGAACTTTATAGAAAGATAAACCATAACACATACAAGAGGAACCAATGGGTGACGCAAATTGTACACTCAAAGAACTAGCTTCTCACAAGCTGGACACATGTCCATGATACCGGCGGAGACAAATGCAGATGGAGCTATGTTACGGGTTTTTCCATTCTCTTTGGTTGACACCGCTAAGGGGTGGTTATACTACTTACCTGCTGGTTGTGTAACAACATGGAATGGTTTGAAGAAAATCTTTTTAGAAAGGTATTTTTCTGCATCTAAGGCAACTCGAATTCGGAAGAGATTTGTGGGATTAAATAGATGTCAGGAGAAACATTGTATGAATGTTATGAATGTTATAAGAGATTGGTGGCCAGTTGCCCGCATCATCAATTTGGTGACTCATTGATTATCCAGTATTTTTATGACGGTTTATTACCTGGTGATTGAAATTTCATTGACGTTGCGAGTGGTGGTGCTTTCATGAACAAAACAGTATCACAAGCTAAAGAATTGATCGAAAACATGGCAGCAAATTCTCAACAATTCTCAAGTTTTTTATCAGAGCCATTTATCAAGAGTGTTAATCAAGTTGACGAGATGACTGAGCTACGCCAAAAGGTAGGAAACCTGACAGTAATGGTACAACAAATTGCAGTTGTGGTGGTACAACCATCGCGTCGATCTTATGAGCATGTGGAGCACGTTAATGCTCTCTTCTCAAGCCAACAAACATAACAGTGTGATCCTTACTCCAACACCTATATCAAGGATGTTGAGACCATCCACACTCTATTTATGCTATCAAGGAAGCTACAGTTGCTGACCCTGTTTATAATTATTTTATTGAGTTCCAACATCAAGTACAACAACCACAAATAGCTCAAAACAAAGAGTCATCAGAGATGCTTACTTTGATGAAGACTTTAATCTCTATGGTACAACAGAATCAACAACTAGCAGAGCTAATTAGCGGAAAACTGATAATAAAATTAATGAGATGCACACGCAGAAGGGTGTTATGGCAAGTGAGATTAATCATCTAAGGGCACAAGATAGTGGGAAACTCCCTTCTCATACTCTTGTTAAACCAAGAGAGATCGTTAATGCTGCTACATTGAGAAGTGGTACACAAACTGTGCAACTAAAAATTCCTATCGAGGAATGAAAAATCTCTAAAAGATCCAACTAAAGAGGAAAATGTTATAAATCCTCCGAAAAGCTGTCATGTATTAAAAGAAATGCCTCAATATCATGTTTTTTCTTACGTTCCTCCTTTACCTTTTCCTAGAAGGTTTGCTAAAGCTAATAAGAAGGTGGAATAAGATAAAAGAGATTTGGGATGTTTTCACAAAAGTCCAAGTGAACATTTCTCTCATTGAAGCAATCAAGCAAGTTCCTCGTTGCGCGAAGTTCTTGAAGGAGTTGTGCACTAATAAGCATAAGTTAACCGGTAACGAAGTAATGAGTTTGGGGGAAAATGCTTCGGCATTTCTTGAAAAGAAACTTCCACCTATATTGGAAGATCCCGGTAACTTTATTATTCCATGCACAATTGGTGAAACCATGTTTACAAAATATTTCCTATATTTAGGAGCATCTATTAATGTTATGCCTACTTCAAATTATAATGCTTTACATCTTGGTCCTCTTAAGGAGACCGGTATCGTCATTCAACTTGCAAATAGATCTAATGTTACCTGAATGGGGTTGTTGAGGATGTTTTGGTGCAGTTAAACGGACTGATATTTCCAATGGACTTCTATGTTCTAGATATGAGAGATGATAATTCATCATCGTCTACACCTTTACTGTTGGGTAGACTATTTTTGAGCACTTCTTGAACAAAGATTGATGTCCACGACGACACCTTGACTAGGGAGTTTGATGGAGAGGTCATAAGTTTCACTATCTTTGAAGAAAAGCGATGCCCAAGCATTTCTCAATCGAGTTTTCATAATGTGTTAGAAGCTAAGAAGCATCCAGAAGTCTACAGTCGAGCTGACGATATTAAACTAAACGTTTAATGGGAGGTAACCCATTGGTTTTGTATGTCTATCTTTATCTTTTTATTTTTAGTTTTATTAATTTGCATATCATATTAGGGATTTCCCACCTTGACTTTTACATTGGAAGAATCAATTTACATTGAGGGCAATATATAGTTTAAGTGTGGGGGACTTGTTAAGCATATAGATTCTTAATATTCACTTTTGTAGGTAGAATTTTAAACTTTTTGTACATATTTGCATGAAACCTTCCAACATTTAGAGATTTTAGAGTCACTTAGTATACTTCTAGCTAAGTTTTCATACAGAGTTCTTACCGAAATAATTGAACTTATAAGTAATAGAAAACGACATTCGAAGTTCTTAGTTGTTGAGAGGTAATACCGAAAAAATGGACTTAAATCGCCAGTAAAGAATATAGTATTGAGAAGTTGATCATTCAATACCCATGAGTAAGGCACCAGACCTTCAACTATCTGTTTAGAGTGTTTTTTCTGCACAAACTCCGAGTAGAATGATGAGCTACCCAACTTCGCACCAATTTCAGCACTAATTTTTGCTTGAATGTTATTTCTATTAACCATGAGGGTGTCATCTGAATTGCTAACTCTATCTTGTAGTCTTGTTTGCAGTTGGCACCATTCTCTCGACAACAACATGTCCATAATGTTGATGGCGGGTTTTTGACAAAGGGTAAAATAATTAATTTGGATAATTATTCATACAAGGGTAAAATAGTCATTTTACACATCAAGAGGGAAACTGGTCATTTTACAATTAGAGGTGAAAATTTATATTCATCAAGTTTTGGACCAGGGGTAAAATAGTTATTTTACCAAAAGTCAAGCAAAAAGGGCACAATGGTCATTCTGGGATTTTACAATATTCTCAAATAAATGTGGAACAAAATGCATCATACCATCTAATTGCAGAGTCACATCAAGCGTAATTTCAAGTTGCAAACTTCCACGACCGAATCTCTTAAAAACGTTCTGTATGCACTGCATAAAAGTTAAGCATAAAATGCTAACAATAAATCTCATACGATTGAGAAACTCTAAACAAGCCATAAATATGGTCACGATATTAATAAATACCGAAGCTAGTGGTGCAGAGCCAATAATCATGGCACTAGCAAGTGCTAGCCTTGGCGAACCCTAGTAAGTCAATACCAATAAGTATCACATGCTTGTGCCAAAAAGCCAAAAAAAGCCAAAAAAAAGTCAAAAAACTAACAAATCGCGCGTCAAACAGGCCATACCGACATCAGTGCTGGGCTAGCTCCATCGCTAACGAGCTAGCGCTGGCCAACAGCGTTAGCGCTGCACTAGCTCCAGCATTAACTCGTTAGCGCTAGCCAACAACGCTAACGCAGCACTAGCCCTAGCACTAACTTGTTAGCTCTGGCCATCTCCCTAGCACCATTGCTGGCATTTTCCTTCTTTTGCGGTGCTAACTTTGCTAGGCCTTTCTAGTAAAATCGTGGTTAGTGTTAGCATCAACCTGAGTTCACGACTCCAACAATTCCTACGAGAAATCAAATCATGTTATATGGGGGGATAATTCATGGGGTTTTGGTCTGGCGGTTACAGCAACATGTGGCATGGTAACACCCCATGATCTGGAAGTTACAAGGTAGTGGTAGAGATGGAGCAGTTAACGGGATAATGGAATCGTGGTTTTCCAGAAACTTCCAGGGATAATGGGCGGTTATACCATTATCCCCACGACTTCCACTACTCCATCTCTTCACTACTTCCACTACTTTACAAGGAAAAGATACATGTGTTCCCAAACTATTATAAATAGGCTTTTTAGCCCATTTCAAAATGACAACAAGCTTACAATTCTCATAAGCTCTGTGACTTCTCTCAATAGTTCTGCAATTCTACACACAATTTAACACACAAAATTCCTTCAACTTTCTTTTCTTCTTTCCCCTAAGATCAACCTATTTCCTCTCATTCTGACCGAAGCAGGACGGAACAACTACTATCGTGGTTTAGGCTTGCTTTATACGATTTTGATCACTAAATCTAAATAAAGTGCTTCTACAGTACATTGTTTTGGCTTGAATCAATTTTTAGGTACTAACACATAGACACACCATTATCATCAACAAGAAGAGCATCAAAAATTTGAAGGAAAGTTGAAGACGTTCAAGGTTTACAAGCAACAGTACAAGAAAGAGCAAATTTCATATTCGAGTAAGGAACAAGACAATGAGCAAAATTATATATACATGTTGAAGACTTATGTATAAGAGTGAAGAATCAAGTGATAAAGTATTAATCCCACGGCCATAGTAGTTTCATTATATATTTTATTTTCATTCTCGGTATTCAAAAAAAAAAGATATAAGAATATTTTATATTGTTTTAGTGTATATATTTTATATTCAATTAATAAGGCCGTGGGAAAAAAAATCTATAAAGAAGTTTCAAACAACAAGGAATTGAGGAAAAGAGTTATAAATTGTCAAAGTTCTACGAAGTTCAAAAGTTCATCATCAACAGTTGAAGACCAACGACTGAAGACGTTTCTATTGATGTTGTGAAGTGGTGTTGATTTTGAATCGGGTGAGAAGGTAAGTAAGTGTTCCCATAGTTACATAGTGGTTCATTTCCTTTCTTAGAGATCATCATAAAAAATGAAAAGGGTTTTTTTTTCGTCCCACTTTTCTAAGGGATAACATCTTCCTTTTCCTTCCAACCATTCAACATGTGCAAGATTTCTCTCTTCACTCCTGCCTGCACACATGTGAGAACCATAAAGTGCGTCCTTTGAGTGTCAAATTCATAAAATCCTATTGGTGAGGCAGAATGTTTATTCGGTCACTCTTGAGGCTGGATTCTTTCATATGGTGGTTTTCTCCTAACTCAAGAGATAATCATGAGAATAATGTTCTTTGATACTTCTAACTTTTTATTGTTAGTGTGCAGAAACTTTATGTCTTCATAGCTCTTTGAATGCATGTGCTCTGGAATTTTTGAAAGTTGGAATATAGGTTTTGTGGGTATACCTCTTGTAAACCCTCGCGAGACTGTAACTAGTCCACTAGGGACACCAAGGGGTTCAAAGGCTCGTTACACATGCTAAGTGTAACTGTATCCTCAACGAAAGGGAGTTGTTGTATTTATTTTAGATTAGTTTAGATTTATAGTTTGCTCGAGGACTAGCAAAAGGCAAGTGTGTGGGAATTTGATAGGTGCATTATTTGCATTAGGTTGATACTCTAATTCATTGTTTTCTTATTAGTTTCCATAGCATTATGCTTTGATTATTTTTTTTGAGTTTCTTAGGAGTTTTTGAATTCATTCAACCAAAGAAGTAGAAAGAAGTTCATTACGACATAAAATGAACAAGGAAGTCAAGTTCTACAAGTGAAGAAGGGCCAAATACCAAGTTCAATTCGTTCAAATCCGTAATTTCTTAACATCTTCTTGAAGAGAATTGAAAGACGAAGCCAACGCAAAAATAATAAGGTCATTCTGAGTCCGTATGAGGAAGTTATGAGCAAAAAAGCCGAAAAGAAGTAAGTGAAACGCTCAGCAAAATAATCGGTAGATAATGTGACCCTGTGTCTACCAATTATGGGTTGTTCTGGACCAAAAATCATTGTATACTTCACAAAAATATTCGGTAGATAATGAAAGGGTCGAGACTACCGATTATGGCGTTGTGGGAACATGAAAAGTCTGTATATTTGACAAAAATAATCGGTAGAAAGGTGGAGAATGAGTCTACCGATTATAGCACGACCGGAGCCACTTCCCAGAAACGTTTTTGACTTCTAAATCAAGGTATCATGGTCCCATTAGGACTCTAACACCTAGATATGATGAAGACTATACAAGAAGACTTCCATAACCCTAATAAGACATCTTTTTACACATCTTTACAAGGAGAACAAGGAGCTAGGGCTTGAAAAGAATTCATATATTAGCGATTGCAATTTTTGTTGATTTGTCGAGACGTAACGAAGTGTTGACACCGATTTGGGATACTTTAGGGTTATTGGTAACATGAAAGTGTGAATGATGATACTAATGTTTGATTGCATAGCATGTGTAATGATGGACGGTGAATTACTTAACCAACTTTCTCTTATAATATTTTCTTAAAAACTCTTAGCTTAAGTTTTAGTTTAAATTATTTTGAACAACAAAATCCCCCTAGTTTACATAAGTTTTCAAGTACGAATAAAAACCCATATCTCCTTATGGATCAATATGTTCTTACAACTATACTTTTATCTATAATTGTGAAATGCAAGAACTTGAAATAATTTTGCTTGGATGACAACCGACCAGTGCTTGCGTTGTGATGCAAGGCTAAACATTGAAGGGTTTAAGCAATCCTCATATGCACTACCCACAGTGCATCATGTTGATGAAGATCCTCACAGGTAACAACTCCAACAAACTTTGAACTCGATCATCCATGCAATAATTTCCATGAACTTCGAAGTGATCATGTTGCGGGTTTTAGCTGACTGGACCGCTGTCGTAGCAATGAATGGAAAAGAACGCTGACGTGAAAGATGATGTGGAAGGGATGCTAACGTGGTAGCTGAGAAAGCCGGTATTGCTGACGTGGTTGTCTTGTCCGCTGACTAGCATCCACTCTGTTGATGTGGCGCCTGACATGGCATCAATCTGCTGATTGACTAGGATGACAAAAATGTTTGCCACGTGGAAATGATGGATTTGGTCCGATGACACGTATCCCTGGCTGATAAGCTAGTCGTTGTTGAACCGGTTCGATGAACCGGAAGATGGAAGCAAGGCTGGACCTATCGTATGGACAAGATTTAATGGATCTGACAGATCTGATTGGATGGATCAACATATGTATGTGAGGCTTGATGAAAAGGAAGCTTTGGAAACGCTTTTCTATCCTACTTGTGTAACATTTATTTATATTACTGTTTTCGCAATATTTTCTGTAATTATTTTTACGACGATTTTTTTTTAACCCAATTTTTTGTAAGACTTTTTCACTGATGAACACCATCATTTTATTCATATATCCCCTTAGTCGGCGCCAAAAGATGTTGGTGCAAAAATATGTACCCCAACACTCCTAGAGATGTTTCTAGATGGATTAAATCACCGTCGTTGATTTTGTTCCACACGAAACTGTTCGAAAAACCATATATGATGTAGAATGATTGATCTTCAACCGTTGATTTAATTCCACCTAAAAGTGTTGATGAAACTGAATAGATGCTGAAAAGTGGGGGGTACCTGCAAAGATACTCCAATGCTAAAGTCTGAAAGAGCTCTAAGCAGGTGATTTTTGGTGAAAGATGACACAAATTGTGTACCTTTTGAGTTGGATTCCATCCCTTATTTGTGGGCATAAATCAAATATAGTTGTAGTTATCTCAATAACCATCTAGATTTGTAATTATCCTAAATAATCACCTGAATTTGTACTTATCCTTTAATATTTGTATCTATCCTAGAAGATCCATATCTATCTTTTCCATATTTCTATTTATCTTGAAAGATCCTAATGTATCTTTTCAGGATTTATGTCTATCCTGGAAGATCCATGTTTATCTTCTCATGATTTATGTCTATCCTGGAAGATCCATATCTATCTTCTCAGAATTTATGTCTATTCTGGAAGATCCATATCTATCTTCTCAAGATTTGTGCCTGTCCTGAAAGATCCTTGTTTATCTTCTCAAGATTTATGCGTATTCTGGAAGATCCATATTTATCTTCTCAGGATTTGTGTCTATCCTGGAAGATCCTTGTCTATCTTCTCAGGATTTATGTTTATCCTGGAAGATCCATCTCTATCTTCTCAGGAATTGTGCCTATCTTGGAAGATCCACGGATATCTTCACAAGATTAATGTATATCCTAAAATAACTTCCAAAATAAGAAAACCGGGCCTCCAAATTAAGCCCAGTTCAACAATCAAATGGGCTTCCAACTTAAGCCTATTTTGTTTATACAATACACTAATGGGCCTCTATAATAGGCCAACTAGGCTTCCAAAATGAGTATAGAGTCTATGATAAGCCAAATGTGCATCCACAAGTAAGCAAGGCTAGCTATAAATTTGAAGCGGTATGTGCGATTCATACGTATACTATTTGATAATGGTACAAACACTCATATTCTTTAATACGGGTGTATATGGAATAAACCACATCGGGATTGGTTTTCCGCCTATTTAGTATGACTAGAAATTTTCATTTTTTCACTTTTATATAGTGGAAAAAGAGAGTATAATTATTAAGATAATATTAAATGTGTAAAAAACCTTGACCGTCACAGAAAAAAGGGAAAGTCAAAACAAAACTAAAGAAAGAAAGAAAAAGGCCTCGTAGAATACTCAGTGGATCTTGATTGTTTTCGTAATGCTCTTGAGTAAAGGAGAAACGGTGTTATGTTGATTTGAGGTGGCATTAGTTTTTCCAAAAGAAAAAAAAACATATTAAGGTATTTTCTGTTAAAATTAATGATTATCTTTTTATGTTTATAGATAATTATAAATCGATAAATAATTTTTATATAATCATTTTTGTGATAATTTTTTAAATAACATATTATTTTAGAAAAGATGATCTCAAAGAGGAGAGGAGAAAGCGATGATCTATGATTTTTTTAGTCTCATTATTTCTTTGTCTCTCTTTCTCTCAATAGTTTAGAGAAATTAAGTGGAAAAACTCGATCCAATTTTGTTAAAAAAAGTGATTATAATTTCTAAAAACAACCTTTTTCTATTTATAAAATTTATGATTATTTTCCATTATATTTAAAATAATTAGTTAATATACTGGTTGTCAAACACATATAAAATCAATTATGAGTTACCTTAATGGATTATGGGATGATAGTCCATTATAATAATGGTTACCAAACAACTCCTGAGGTTTGCAACCACAAGGGATAAGGGTTATATATCCAACGTTATACATTTAATATACTTTATTATCGAAAGAAAATGAAAAAGCTTTATTTTTGGTATAGATATTTGCTTAATAGCATGGATCGTGATTATATTGAGGTAATTTTAATTTAGTTTCTTAGTATTTAGATGATTTTAGAAGTACAAATCAAGAAGAAAAAAACAAGTTTAAGTTTGAATGATTTCGTGTTGTTAAGCTTCAGTAATTTGTTTATATAAATATGTCTCCGACCAAAGATCCGATTTCGAACATTAACTTTAAATATATTTAGATATTTTAGGTTAAAAATTTGAAGATAATACACCTCATATTCACCGTTGAATATATTTTGAAGTTAGAAATAATTTATGAATTTTCTGGATAATTTTGTTTCCTTACGTTCTTGACTCTTTGTTATTTTAGTAGGCCTAAAAAGAAATACGGCCTCAACAAAAGTTAGAGATTTATATCTTAAATTTTATATGGGTTTGGATATATTACTGTAAATGGTGGGTTTTTTCCAGCGCTAAAATAGTAAAAGATAATGTTTCTGACCCAGGTCTTAGAAATATTAAACTTCATAATTCTACAAGCAGGTGATCATCCTTGTCTCTCTCTATAGGTAAGTAATCACATGAATGCATCATAGGTGATGACCTCATCTTATTGTTACATATACGATCAAATTTACTAGATGAATCAATAATCATTTCTATACAAAATTATTAGAACAGCACTGGTGCTTATTATGACATTCCAAGATGTTCTATGATTTTTACATAACAAATCTCAAACTCCTAGATAGATTGCCCAATAGTATAGAGCTATTTGAGTGTTCCTTGGTGTTATATTCTACAACTGAATTCCCAAAAATTACCCTGTGTCAATATTCACGCTCAAGTGAATGATATTGACTTACTAAAAATGCCTATACAACTTTGTATGGAAGTATGAATTTGCTTGAGCACCACAATTGTGCTCGGATATCAAGCCAAAATACAAAATACAAATTCTACTAGCTAAATCTAGCCTTGGCCACGTCAATCCTTGCTTAAGGAAGCAACCAATGTGAATAACATAAAGTAAAACTCAATTCTAAGCTTCAAAAACGCTAAAATTGGGTTCGCATCACTTATAAGTATCTCAAACAGCCAACACAGCCTTCCAAACCTGATTTGGCAAAGGAAATGACAAATATTTGAATTTGCAACACTTATAAGCGCTGCAAACAGCTTTCCTGGCCGGACACCCTAAGCCGGATGAATGGACAACCTGATTAAAGGTTTGTAACGCTTATAAGCGTTACAAATCACTAACTTAGACGGACATCTAGGGTTTAATACATGAACGGCCAAGTTAAACGTTGCAAACAACATACTTTTTATGCCTAAGCCTAGGCAAGTGTGCTACTGTCCAAATTCAAGTATGAAACGATTATAAATGTTACGAATGCCATACATGGCCTCACACATATATTTTCATGTGTGACCTTGTACAAATATTTTCATGTGTGGCCTTATGCACATATTCTTATACTCAGCATGCTACACATATGCTTGCACTCTGCATGCCACACCTATTTTTCTACAAAACAAGCACGATAATAAAAGTTGACTTACGTTAACTCACATTGTTCCTTATAAACTCAATAAAATAAAATACGTATTTTATTTTAATTTGATTATTTTTACAAAATTAGTCTTGTTAGACTCATCAGGCTAGTCAAGCATGACAAACCATTAGTCAACGACTTACTAAGTGTGTCATACACTCATGTGACTCCACACATGTGACAGACCGGGTAATTCCGCCTCCGGAGCTATGCGCTAGGCAGGCCAAAAATCCCCGACGCGCTACTTTGATGACGGTAAACGGACCTTAAAGCTTCACTTTCGCTAGAAAAATGCAGGGCGATTTATCCTTTCCAAGCATGCATTACAAACATGGTACTAGAAACGTAGTTTCCATACGTTATTTCATATTATTCCAAACTTACTTTTGTTCTGCAAAGGGTGTAAGGCCATAAAAGCTAATGAGGATGCCTTCAGCATGCATCAAATACTTACGAGCATTGTCCAGGCCTAAGTCATGCCTTGGACTAGCATATAGGCCATTTTAGATCTTTTTTCTTTTTCCTGTTTTGAATATACGTTGGGTGCATGCACAGATCTTGCTCTTGCCAAGAGTGCATCATTCAGGCATATGGCATTCTTGTCGTATAGCTTGATAGGAAGTATGAACATCCATGAAATGGAATGCAACTACCTCATCAAGTGTGGCAACAATCATCTCTTGCCTTGCACTGCCGAGCCAGACGATATGAGTTACCAGAATGTCGCAATCATCTCCAAATTAGATGATATGAGCGACAAGATGCTGCACCTCAATGCATTGCATTGCGGCTGCCTATGTACCCTCCTTCGTAACTTGAAGGGATCAGCATGATAATAGTTCATTTGTAGGGTTATTTCAAAAGGAACTAGCAACTTAAGCCTATTAAGGAAAAGTCAACATTGATGCCAAAGACCAATCGTTTCGAAAGTATATGCTTAGGCATATAGAATCCGCGTCTAATAACTTCCAACTTATATGGCAAGGTCATAGGCCAAGAAAAGCCTAGTCCGTATAGGCCAAGGAACTTTCGTAAGGTATAAACTAAATTGTGCATACCTATGCCACTGAGTATGCAAATATGTATTCTCAAATAAGCAACACGGATGAATGATGCTTTCGCATCATTCAACCTCCATCGGGTAAGCATCAAAGCTAAACATAACTATCTTGGTTAAGCACGGCTAAGCATGTCAAGCATAAGCATTACTAACCTAAATGTGTTTTTCCCGTTAGCATGCCTAAGCATTGCTAACCCAAATTCGTTTTCTCGTTAGCATAGCTAGGAAAATCCGTTTTCTCGTTAGCATAGCTAGGCAAATCCGCTTTCTAGTTAGCATGACTAAGCATCATCGTTTTCCAACCAACACTTCCTCCTTATATATGTTTTACTCGCATTTCTATTAGTAGATAAATTAAGGAGAGAGGACATCCATCGACTGCACACTAGGCAAATCCGCTTTCTGGTTAGCATAGCTAAGGAAATCCCGCTTTCTGGTTAACATAGCTAAGGCAAATCCGTTTTTTGGTTAGCATAACTAGGAAAATCCGCTTTCTAGTTAGCATGGCTAAGCATCATTGTTTTCCAACCAACACCTCCTCCTTATATATGTTTTACGCGTATTTCTATTAGTAGATAAAAGAAGGGGAGAGGACATCCATCGACTGCACACTAGGCAAATCCGCTTTCTGGTTAACATAGCTACGCAATTCCGCTTTCTGGTTAACATAGCTAAGGCAAGTCCGCTTTCTAGTTAGTCAAATCTACTTTCTGGTTAGCATGGCTAGGCAAACTTGCTTTCTAGTTAGCATGGCTAGGCCAAATTATCCCCTCCCTATATATGTCTTAATAACATATCCACATATTTGGAAAAGGAAGGTAAGGGACATTCATTGACTGCACCATGGCTAAACATGATTATTTTACCCCTCGCTCAAAAATTGATGAATATGACTTTTCACTTTCATTATAAGATGACCATTTTGCCCATAGTGTGTTAAATTACTATTTTACCCCTGAATGACCGTTTTGTCCCTTTTATATAAAATTAATATTTTACCTCTGAGTGACCGTTTTGGCTTTGATATGTAAAATTACAAGTTTATCCCTGAATGACCGTTTTGCCCCTGTTGTGTAAAATTACTTTACCACTAGGTGACCATTTTTCCCATGGTGTGTAAAATTAATATTTTACCCCTGAGTGATTGTTTTGTCCATTATGTAAAATTACTATTTTACCCCTTAGTCAAAATGCGGGTGTCACAACACATATGTCCGGCTACATATGCTTAGTCACTTTAACACTCAAATATTTCCTTCATCACTCTTTCACGACCATCCATCATCTCTCACTGATGACGTGAAAGGTAGTGTTCGACCTACTCAAAGCCTGCATACGACATCACCTATTCAGTTCAGCATGTCAATACTGGTTGACACATTCAAACTCTCACTTCTCACTTGAGCACATCGGAGTCTTGACATGAGGCCTAAATAACTACATGTTTATTTTCAGTCTACCTGCTCCTTACAAGCCTCACTAGTCATGTCAGGCTCATCAAGATTCATTATTCATGTCTAGCCATACATGACAAGTCATAAGTCAATTTGACCAAGCAAGTCACAACTCGACTTCATACTAAATAATATTTTCTACTAAAAATCATACGAGACATCAAAGATGTCACAAATGGGGGGATATTGACTAGGGTATTGGTCTTGCGGTCTACGACAATGCGGTATAACAATGCACCCATTACGAGAAGTGTCTGGAATGTTCGACAGTTAGCTAAGTAAAGGAGTGATGAGTGTGTAACCGTTCAGTCTTCCCCACAAATGAGACACGGTTTTTAATTCACTCTATATCACCTCCACTTCACCACTACTTCACAACTGCTACCACTTCCTACAAGGATATGGTGAACGGTTACTGCTATGCTATTATAAATAGATCATTCAATCTATTGAAATCAAGGACACAAGAGAGACAACGCATACGACACAGAACACACGAGTGGATTAATTTGATTCTCACAAAAAAAAAAATCTCAGTCACACACAAAGAACTTTTCCATAGCAATTACTTACATATCACACCTACCGGTGCCCGACACACTAATAGGTGCCCGACACAACAAACCTCAACATTTCCTCTGCTTCCCTTCCTAAGACCAACCATTTTCATTTCTTTGTGACCGAAGCAAGATTGGAAAGACCGCCTTTTGGTTTAGGTCGATCTTGCGTGACTTTGATCTCTCGAACTTAAAAGTACTTCTAAAGTACAAATATTTTAAGGCTTAGACGAATTCGCATCATCTTACCCTATTTTTTACCGTTTTACCCCTAAATTCGTTTTTGACCCACAAATAATTATATTCCACCTAGTGTAAGAAGGATTTTGAATTGTACGGTACATTATGTAATCTTCCAAATGTAACAAATTTTGGATCTCGGACTTGTCTCGACCTGGACCTGGACACCTTGACTATGTAATCTCGAAGTAAATATTTTTACAAATCTGATGGCTAGATGACGCGGGTATAGCTGTCATCAAATAATAAAAACATAAGAACACGCAACTACTAGACAGGGTCATATACAGAAGTACCAAATAGAAGTACAAACTAGAACGAATAAAATGAGCAATTGGTCATGTAGAAGCCCAATGCATCTAGCTATTGAAATTTGATTAGCCAATTCGATTAACATTTCTGCAATAAAATGTTAGACTACTAAATTCTGCTTTAGTTCTAGGCTACGAAGATCCAAGTAGACCAGATACTTATAAATGAAAAACCCAGAACATTAGAACATCCACAGTCATAGACACTAAAATAGATAAAAAAAAAGTTAACAAAATTTGGCTTTTAAAAGTAATTTTTCGGCTAGTAGCACAATGGTGTGCTTGGAAGCCATATCCAGACGGGGTGAAATTGCTTCTAAGTATTCTATACTCAGAAAGTTATCATGATTCTGACCAGATGCATTTACACGCTAAATATTACCGATGCTTACTATATCAACGCTCAAATATTAGATGGAGATTATATCAATGCCCAACTATTAAACGGAGATTATATCAACGTCTGTACTTATAAACAGTTTATAACTGTGTGCGACTCCAGATCGACTTTTAATCTCCACCTCACTATATTTGGCGAAAGCCAAATCTAGTCTCCAGATTTGGCTGCCCAATTTAGGTTTTTTCACTTTTATAACTTCTAACTCCCCACGCTATGTTTGGGTTTATTTCATATATTTGGCTTTTTTAACGATGATCGTGAATGCTCTAAAGTTCTAAACCTAAGTATTGTTTTAAGTATGAAAATATCATACCAAACCATAATAGTAACTACATATACAACATATAGTGCATCTGGTCACAACTCACCTTAATAAAAGCCAGCTCAAAAGACATCCACCTTCCACATGGTAGTCATAACTATAACTGATTAACAAAGTACTGGTAAAAATGCCAGTGAAAGATGATTGTCAAATGATTTGTTTGAAATTTATATGAACTTAGTGGTGTATATAAATCAATGAACCGTTAATTATATAAACTATATACTTGAGATGTTAATCGAGACAGACATGTATATAAACTGAACCACTAATAAAGTTAATGGATTTCAAATCTACGGATGGATGTCAATAGAAAGAGACGTATGATGAAACACTACAAAAAAAAATGGGTTTAAACGACTACTCGTCTTAGTCGCTTAATGCCCTTTTTAAGTCGCTATAACCATTATAGCGACTAAAAATGGCACTCGCTCCGTTGGTTTCCCAAAGCCATGTATGTCAAAGTCTTTTTGAGCGACCATGCAATCGCTCTAGTAATAAATCAACTAACCTAAAGTGACTATTTTTCTCATTCCTTAACATTTAGACCAACTAACATGGAGCAAGTAAAATTGTGATCGCTTAACATCTAGACCAACCAATATAGCAAGTAAAAATCAATCGCTTCAGATATACCAATCATTCTAAAGCGAGTAAACTATTTATTTGATAGATACATGGAGCAACTCTTTCTGAAATTGCTTGGTTAAAGTTTTAAGCGATCAAATGATTTTGCTCGCTAAAAGTGATTTCTGATTTTGATTGGCCTGAAGTTGGTTGCTCAAGCTTTTGAGGTACAAAATTTTTTACTCTCTAGAAGCAACTTGTGACTTAGGAGCTATTAAACTACCTAGTTGGAAGATACATGGAACAACTTAACCTGATTTTACTTGGTTAAAATTTTAAGCGATCAAATGATTTTGCTTGCTATAAACGATTTTTACTTTTGATTGTCCTGAAGTTGGTTGCTTAAACTTTTAAGGTATCAAAGTTTTTATTCAAGTTGATTGTTTAAATTTTTAAGCTTCCAAATTATTTTAGAATTCAAATTTAATTGGCTTACAGTTGGTTGCTGGAGTATTTAAGCTACTCACTTTTTTTGCTCATTTGATTTAAATAATCCGAAAATCTAATTATAATTAAAAAAAATTATAACTAAGACTATATAATTAAAATGAAAACAAATGATATAGTAAGCCAAGTGGATGAACAATCACTGCCTGTATACAACCTATAAATTCGTTTCTCTAGCAACAACAAATAAGGAATAATTTCTATTGAACAGTTTACAGATATATCTGATTTCAAAACTTTGGTCCATTGCTCCAAAGGAAGTTGGACTATCAACCCAAGGAACATTTACCGGTGGACATGTTCTTTTTCCTCATTAATAACAGCTTCTTCAAGATAACCTTTTCACCTAGCCGTTCCTTTATCAGTTGATGGGTATCAGGGGAATCAGGTTCTACCTGACTGGAGATTCGTTGTAGTTGTTGCTGCTGCTGCTGTTGGTGTGGATGTGGTGGAATTTAGGTAGTGTGACAGAATGATGCTAATCTCTGTGCCCTCTGGTCGGGTTCTTGGGTCTTCATCCCAGCAATACTTGATGAGCGAGACGAACTACTTAGGGAGATTCTCTCCGTTTGGCCTCACATTCTGCAATCAGAAAAGCAAACCGAATTATAAATAAACTATTAAGCTTGCAAACAGTAGTTTTATAAGCAGTAAAAGTGCAAGATAGCCGTAAAAATGCATCCGAGTTGTTTTTCCAACTTGTTTAAAACAATAAAGTATTTTTTTTTTTGGCAAATGCCTCATGAAAGAGCAAGAATTAATAAGGCAAATATGAAGAAAATGGTATTGGCTGGTCTCATAGTAAAATCTGATATAGAAATGGAGATCAAAAGAGGGGTCACAAAGAAAAAGCATATAAAATATTCTCTGGTCTAATGAAGTTCTTTTGGAACAAATCAAGTGAAAAGATGTCATACCTCTACAAGAGCTACAAATGAAGCCATCATCATTGCAAAGATTTCTCCTGCGTCAAATGTAGGAGCACCTCATTGAAACAGATATGGAACTCTTATCCTGAGCAAAAAGATGAACATGATTAGGATCAGTATAACACTATAATAATGACATCCCAACAAAGAAAACCAAATCAAAAGCAGTCCACATTAAGCCCAACAACCTAATTTGATGAAATTCTAAAATCCTTACCAAGGAGCAGCGCCTACAAGTCCACCACGATCTGTACGACAACTAAATTGGGTTTTCAGAGGTGAATTCCTATAGGAACCACCAACGGTTAAGAGGTGAGCATAAATCCATATGATAACCACCGAAAATAGAACAGCAAACCGGTCAAACACATCTTTCGCGTGTATTAGATGGGGTAAATACTGTTACAAGCATTAGCAGTAAATTCCATTTTAGATCCTGATAGAAGACGATAACTTCAGTTTCACAATCAGCAAACAAACGGACACATTAGAAAGTACCTGTGAGAATATGATTAACAATAATAGCTGAGGTAGTCTGATTTCTATACATTTCGCAACCTAGATACCCAGAGAAAGAAGCTTGTCAGAAAAGATGAAATTCATTTCAAAGCTATAGTTCTCAACTGCACCACAGTTGAGCAATGACACTTCAACAAACAAGCAATATCAGATAACACCAAAAGATTAAAAAACAATATTTACAACTACAATAAATATTCAAATTAAAACAGTAAAAGGAACAAAAGAAAAGGCAGAAAAATTATACCTTTTCGAAAGCCATCTTTGCAGCAGACTGCTCGGCATCTTTCTTTCTTTTGCAGACCTCTGAAGTAAACGTCATATCTGGAAGCTCCAAGCAGCTGCGAAACAAACAAGGACCTTGTTGCGGAATGGCTAAACCTGGGCAAACATTTCTTACTGGATTTCAGTTCTTAACTTCATACTACATAAACCAAGTGCCTCTGTGGAATAATTTCAGTTCTTACTAATTTTCTTTTACAGATTCAGTGAAATGTGTAATACCATTACAAAAGAAAGAAACCTTACCCCATTTTGAGCTCTTGCATCATGTCCACTAACCAGCAGCTTAACATGTTGTACATTTAAACCCCAATAGCGAGCAAGCCAACACCTCTTGAGAACAACTTCCTCCTACAGAAACACATATACATTGAGAATTAATCTCAACTAGAAAATTATACCATATCTTCTTTATTCAAGCCATGGAAGATAAAATCTACAAACCATATCTTCTTTATTCAAGACCATTCTCTACGTCATTGAGCGGAGAGATTTGGCTTCAGAACATGAAATACTCTAACTTAAACCTAGTTAAAAAATAAGGATCTCCGTTAGATTTAGAATCACAGTTTACTAACTATCTGCATCATTGTATAAGTTTTCGATATCAAATTGACCGAAAATAGCAAGTGAAGCTGAGATTTAAAACTTTTCATTACCTGCTTGGCCTTGTAACCCAAGCGTCTAGCCTTATCAGGACGAGTAGGACGGGTAACAAGGCAAATGGAAGGATGTTGACGATATTCCCAACACCTAACCCTCTGCAAGAACCTCATCACATCGGATTGGAGAACAGAGGCGATGAGAAGAGTGAGCGGTGATGGTGGTGATGTTGTATGGAACCCTAGTTTTCTCCTAGGCGGCTCAAATTGGGAGAGAGAGAAAAGCAAATTTTAAAAATGAAAGAGAAATTTTTGTTTAGGGTTTTGATAAAAAAAAATTAACGGTGGTGATGGTGCCTCATACGGATCATGGAAATATTTTGATAATCCAGATTTGTTGTTGGATGGTCATACGGATTGTGTGTTAGTTATCATTTTGTGTTCGTTACCATTTTGTGTTAGTTACCATTGTATGTGTTAGTTATGATTGTGTGTGTTAGCTACCATCTTACTGAAACGGAAATTTGAAAGGTGGATAACGGATTTCGAATGTCAGAAACGGATATTTTTATCGTAACCTAGTGAATTTTAGAAATTAGGTTCATCAAAAATATTTGTTTTTATTTTTTTGTAATTAGGGTTCTTAGTTTGTCATTTTTTATAAGTTATGATTTGATGAATATGGTTGAACCCCAACAGATGTTCAATTAAAATGACCCAATTTTGCGTGTCCGACAAGTTTAACGAGTTAGGGGAAGAGGTTACTAAGGATAATAAGGAGTACATGAACCCTGAACCCTCAACCCTCAACCCATCATGTTCGTCTTGTACACCTTATTATCCTTAGTGTTTAACGACTCTTAAGTGTTCAGGACACAGGTTTAGAGTACCCCGAACCCTCAACCCGTCATTTTTGTCTTGTACACCTCATATATTTTTTGTTATTGGGTAAAGCTTAACTTTATACAAGAAATTAAGCTACATCTCAACAAATTTTAATTGAACATCGTTTGGGGTTCATTTTTTCTTCTCTCTCTGCTCTCTCTTTTTCGGTTCTGCTCCCTAATCCTCCGCCCCAAACAAAACCCTAAACAACAAAATCAACTCTTTCCGAACAAGAAGACCTAATCGACGTAGATTCCGACTTAGTGGATGAGGGTATTAAGGCAGATTTTGGAGTTCAGGGTTCGGGGTCCCGGTGAAGATTCCGACTTAGGGGATGAGAGTATTAAGGCAGATTTTGGAGTTCAGGGTCCCGGTGAAGATCCGACTTAAGGGATAAGGTTATTAAGGCAGATTTTGGAGTTCAGGGTTCGGGGTACCGATGAAGATCCGACTTAGGGGATGAGGTTATTAAGGGTTCAGATTTCAGGGTTAAAGGTACAGGGTTCGTTTTATAACTATGCATGTTACCCCAAATTACCCGATCATTCCGACTAATTTTTTATTTTATTTTTAATTTGCTTTTTAATTTTTTTTTAAATTTTTTTTTTAAATTGTTTCAAATTTATAACACACTTTACGAAATAAATTGTGGACTAAATGATTTATAACACACATAAACTTTTAAAGATTTTTATTGATGGATCCAAATCCTTTCGTAACCTTACCCCAAAACGGCACTTACCTAAACCCAAACAGGGTTAATATTCGGTAAATTCCATAAAGTTTATGAAAACTTGAAACCCTGAGGCAGAAACCCTTTGAGCCAAACAGGGTTCACAATCTAAAGTTAATGTTCTCTAAACTTGAAACCCTGTGAGGCAGAAAGCCTTTGAGCCAAACAGGGTTCACAGCCTAAAGGTTATGTTCGGTAAATCTCTAAAATTGAAACCCTGTGAGCCAAAAACTCTCGCCTGATCCATGAAAAATACTTAAACTTCAACTTCGATCTCACGAATTTCTCTTTTTTTCTCAGTTTCAATTATTCTAAAAAAAACTCCTGATCCCTCACTAATCTGTCACTTTCTTTCTTTCTCAGTTTCTTCTTCGATTTATTTCTTTTTAAAATCGAAAATCCAAAAGAAAGGAATCATGGATTTTCAACTTCTCTCTGGTTTGTAAAGTGGGGTTTCAGTATGTTTTAATTAGAGATTTTTTTTATTACGAACTAAAAGCAATATTGAAGCTTTAATCCCTCTCTTTCACTTCTGATTTATTCGTGAAAAGTCTTTCACCTTTGTTTCCTTTCTTTTTGAAATCTATCCAAAAGAGAAAAATTAGAGCTTTTCAATTTCTCTTAGATTTGTAAAGTGGGGTTTCCAAATGTTTCAATTAGGGATTCTTTTGATTACGATGTGGATTTTGATTTAAAATAGGAAACTGATTGTTTTCTAAAAGTCAGAATTGGGGGAAAATCAAGGATTTGTTATAATGGGCTCTCTTTGATTTGGTAGTTTGGTTGGGGAGGTTTTCTTTGTGAATTCATGTAAACTTTTCATGTTGTTCTTCGAAGAACAGCGACAAACTTAAGAGATTTGAGATCAAGAAGTGGAACGCCGTTGCTCTTTGGGCCTAAGGTAAGTAAAAAAAACTAATAATATGTTTATTGATGTTCTGATATGCCTTCGTTCTTGATTATTGATGTTGTTTTGTGTTTGAATTAGGGTTTTGATGATGATATATATTATTTTTTTATTTTGTTTCAGATATTGTGGTCGATAATTGTGCGATTTGTAGGAACCATATTATGGATCTCTGTAAGTGGAATGTTTTAATTGTTTAGGATTTTCTTGATTTGTTTGATTGTGCAAATGTTTAATTAGGCTTTTTTGGTATCTTGTTTTAGGTATTGAATGTCAAGCGAATCAAGCAAGTGCGACGAGCAAGGAGTGTAGTGTCGCTTGGGGTATGTATTTTCTTACAAGGATAGGCTGGACAACCTCTTGTGGAACCTTCATCGTGTATGTTTATGTTGAAATTGTATATTGTTGGAGGTTGGCATTTTTATTGATGATTTTCGTTTGTTTAGTGTAGTCTGGGGTGAGAATATGAACTTATGAATTTTTTCATGTATGCATTATTGCCATCATTGTTACTAGACTACCAGTATAACTAAAATCAGCATTCCCTTTTAATCATAGACAATACATGGTTGTGGTTTGTGTTTCTTCTTTACTTTTTTATTTGTTTAAAGATACTCATTGGAGCTCCCTCCATTGAATTAAAGTCGTTAACATATACTTTGAAATATACGTTTCTAGGTAATGAGAATACTCTTCCTACTATAATTTCCCCTGACTTAGAGCCTGACCAGGAAAGTAAACTAGTTAGTATTCTCCAAGAGAAACCGATAAAATATGAGAGAAATTGAATAAGGTCGATTGACATCGGGTAAGATTGACGTATAACGAGCAAAATTAAGTGAACTAGATGGAAATTCGATTTAAATTAACCGAAAACTAAATAAACCCACGGAATCTAGTAAAAATCGATTAACTGAAGTTAATGGTCGGGGTTGAACCTAATTCATCAAATCATAACACTAAAACAAATGACAAACTAAGAACCCTAGTTACAAAAAAAAAATAAAAAATTAATGTATCATAATTTCCAAAATCCATTACGTTACGATAACTTTAAATATCCGATAGAAATATCTTCTTCCGACATCCGAAATCCGTTATCCACCTTTCAAATTTTTTTAACACAACAAAAATCACAAAAGAAACTAACACATAATCCGTATGAGCATCGAACATCGAATCTGGACCATTAAAATCTTTCCATGATCCGTATGAGGTGGCTTATCCACCATTAAATTTTTGTTTTCAAAAACCTAAAAAAGATCTCTTCATTTTCAGTATTTGTTTTTCTCTCTCTTTGTCTCTCTTCCAATTTGAGCCGCCTTAGGAGAAAAATTAGTTCCATCTACTGCAACATTCCCACCATCACGAATATGGATCATTCAACACCATCACGACGATTGCAAACTTAGTTAGGTCTCTCTCTGTAAAAATTAAGATTATTAAAGAAGTGCGAAGTTTTAATGATTTGGGATTGAAAGAAGCTAAAGATTTGGTTGAGAAAGCTCCTGTTGTTTTGAAAAATGGACTCACTAAAGAAGAAGCTAATCCGATTTTAGAGAAACTTAAAGAATTGGGTGCTACTGTTGTATTGGAATGAGTAAAGATCCATTGCTTGATTTTCAATTTTGATTTTGTAGAATAATAATAACTTTTTTTATTAAAATTATGAATGAAGATTTAGGCTATTTACGTTGTTGATTTGAGAATGTCTTTTTAATGATCTATTTGATTATGGCGTATTGCTCTAACAATGTCTCTGTGTCTAAAGAAGAGAAATGAGTTCCTGTATGCTATTGCAGTAGAGAGAGAGGTTGAAGAAAATGATGCACAGTCTTCAGAGAGGAGAGAAATGTTTTGGATCCAAAATTCCTGATCTTTGACAGGTTTGGTCTCGATTTTACATTTTAATGTTTAATAGCTTTGTATCTGCCATGAATTTAACCTGGTAGTTTGTTCTTTTAGTATAATGATGTTTCAAGTTTTAATTTAGTGAAGAAACTAAAAACATAGATACTTGCCACTTTGTAGGAAATCTGAACTCTGATTGAGACGTAGAGAATGATATTCATAGTTTAGTGTCTAGAGTATTATAAATTCTGAATTCTTTTGCTTTTATATCGGAACACTTACTTACATGATCTGAAGTGTAGCTCTTTTGCCATCTCAAGTGGCTTCCCTTTATCTTTTGGAGTATTGAGCATCTTCTTTGTTCAGCATTGCCCACATTGTTAAGCCAAATTGGTAGAAGGTTCAACTTAGACAAAAAAAATGCACTCATAGTTGTTGCTTCTGCATGTTTAACTTTTTTATGCCAGAATTCAACCAATTAGTTGTACGGTGGATGTTAGTGTGTCAAATGTAAACTAGCAATATTGCTAGCCAGGTCATTGGATTTCCTTTTCACATAAGTAGACTTCCAAATTGGTGTATTCCCTAATAAATCCATAGCACCCGCCCCTAATGAGTTTGTGATTCCCCCATCTAAGACCAAGAGCATCCATAACTGTCTGATTATCACTTTCTTTTTATAACCTGATTGACATTCAGATCGGCCTACCATTAACTTCCTTCAAATAACCAGACAATCTCTAGGTTTTAGTCTATCCACGCATAGTCTAAAAGTTACATACTCCCCTGCATCATCACGAAGGATCATGCCTATACCAGCAATGAATGAGTTAGTCATAACATAAGAATCAATATTCGTTTTGTACCAGCCACTAGGAGGTTTTGTCCATCTAGTGATAACTGATTTCTTAAGTAAGTTCACAGTGACAGTGTGAGTGTAACTAGTGCATATAATAGTAATTGATGCAGTGTATAATGTGCTGGTGATCAGTTTGCTTAGCGTCAAATGCAACACAACGGTGTTCGCTTTTGCTATACTATAACACCTGCAAGCTGCAATTCAGAACCACTACTGAAGTTTATTAAGTTAAGTTTGATCTTGTCAACTAAGAATACAATCTTAAATACAATATGATTGTGTAAATGTGACCAATGGGCAACTTGCGAACATGTAAGGGTTTCTGCAGATTGAAGACACAAGGGACACATTAGGTAAATTAAGTGAAGATATGCTCCAATTTTTTCTTTGACAAGTGTAATGTTACACAGGCATTTCCTTAGTAATAAAAGTATTTTATAAGAAAGTTGTAGATGCCACAAGTTGAGGCAGAGTCAAGAATTAAATAACTAAATTTGAAGATGGATTTTATATCTTTGGCTTTATTAATCGGTGCAGCTTAGGATACAGTAGAAGCCCTCATGGATTTGATTACAATGTATTTCACAAATGATTACAATGGATTTGATTACAATTATTTGCATTCTGTTATTACGGGTTACTAATGAGAACAATGGTATACTGTAGGAGGTGGTCTTAATGCAGGTAAATCTCGTTAATTAAGAAATTTGTAGTCTGCTGATTAAGAGCTTTCTTGTATTACTTGAGCTCATCGTAGCATCTCCAGGTGCTTGATTTTGGGATTGGTGTATTGAATGTTACTTATGTCCTCTTAGAAGACTTTCTGATTCATTTGAGGTGAGTTTTACCTAGCGTATTTGTTCAAACTGCATATTCCCTAATTCATGAATACCTTGGTTCAAGATTTGTTTTTTCCTGGAATGTATTGAAAGTCTCTATTTATTTTGGTGAAGTTTGTAGTTTGTAATGTAATGTCTCAGTTGTTATCTATCGGAATATTTGGTCAAAACAAGATCCTAAATTGGTGATTGATTCAGTATATTTTGGTTTATTCATGTCGGCTAATTCAAGTTTTGGTTTAAACAAACACTAAATATCGGTTTAAGAAAACAAACAAAGGACATGACCTGGTTGATAGCATTTTTATTTATCTTGGTCAATTGAAGTTTTTTTCGCTATTACCTCGTATTGTTTCAACTTTAAACTCGATCAGAGAAACATAAATAATGAATGACGAAGCCGAAGCGAAAATGACCTTATAAAAAAACTCGATCAAAGAGCTCTACATTTGTCTATACTTGATCCTATTTTTGAACATTTTGAAATCCTCAATTTCAAGTGACTGCTATAAACGAGTCAATGAACAACGGGGGGGCGCAATTTATGCTTATGCTCCATACAAGAGTAGTTGGAATTAAGACCACGATTCACGAATGACCTCCTCTAATTTTGTTGGTTTTGCTCCATACAAGAGCTGTCAGTGTTCAATTTATAGAAGTCATTCATGGGTTACGTCCATGGAACAAATCTTCGAAAAAAAGTTGTATTAAAAGATAAAATAGAACTAATAAAATAGAATCAATAAACACACCTGTTAGTAAATTAAAGAAGCATGACACGTGGAAGAAGATCAAGTTAAGAAGCAACCAGATTAAAAACGGGTGAGAAACATAGGATCATTATTAAAGATATCAAATTTCAAAAGACACGAGACGTTTCCTGACATCTGAGCAATGAATCGCATGAATGACACATAAGATCGAGAAAGCGGAACACCATCGAACAAAACAAACAGCATTAAATGATAACTGATCGGGAAAGTAAAAGTTATTATTACTATATTATTTTAGGATCGAGAAAGTACAATGTAATAATTACTCTATGGTCGAGAAAGTAAATTGTAATAATTACTCTAGCATTTAAATGATCGAGATTACAGAAGTCTTTAAAGATAAGGAAACACGCGTCGAACATATAAAGCATCGAATCAGGAAGTAATTAAAAGTGATCTGTCATCTATATGATCGCACCAAGTAAAAGACAAAATACAAGAACGATAGATACATCGAGACAAGATGGATCGACCCAAAGAAGAGTTGATCCAGAAACGATGACCAGGCTATAGAAAATGACACGTTGCATAAAGAGCGACCCAGAAAGATGGATCTATAAATAGAAGAGATCAAACAACAAGAAGAGGGACGGAAAATAGAAAGAGAGAAATACGAGAGAAAAGGAGGAAAGAAATTTTTAGGTACGATCCTATGGGAAATAATGATATAGTGTATGAATTTCTGTATTGAAAGGAATTTTTTGTAACCAATTTTATAAACCCAGAAATTACAAAACCTGGATGATTAATTGTATTGAGTTAAGAAAATTTGGAAAAGTATGATTCTTTATTACATAAATGAATGTTTCTCTATTGTAAGTTTACATTTATTTAACTTGAATCCAAGAGTTTGATTGGTTGTTTAGCTGAAAGGATTTTTTGGCTTAAACAA
>JAJJMC010019771.1:1517631-1529542 GCA_023531435.1 Papaver californicum
AAGAGTTTGATTGGTTGTTTAGCAAAAGGAATTTTTGGCTTAAACAAGACTCACACATTATGTATTCAGAATTTGGGTTTAAGCATACCATAAATACGTACACACACTGTACGATTTTGATCAGAATCAGCCATCCTAATAGCAGTAGTAAAAGTCCTAGTTAAAGAAGACCATACGACAGGTGTAACTAAAAGAACATATGTAGTACAGTAGTAGTATGCTTTTTAGCCATAGACTCATATAGAGGAGACAATCAGAGGGTTTAAACCTCGACATCTTTAATTTTAGTCGACAAGAAACTTATCCAACTTTCCATGCATACAGATAGAATAACACTGCAACACTATAGTTCGTTTGCAGGGTATATTTTTTTCCCTTATAACTTCTGATCCAATATGTTGTTGGCTTGTTCAGTATGTTGCGCTCTTACTTTCTCTCTTTTTAGGTCTCTCAATCTAGCCATCTCTTTCTTTCGATGCTGTTGTTGAATAGAATATGACTACTTTATATTTTACATGAAAAAAGGAAAAATGGGGTATAAGATCTAAATAGACAGAGACCATTCTGAGTAGGACCCGATACAGGACAAAACTATGTACACTTTTGTAGACAATATATACTCGACAAAGAGAGAGATAAAAAAGAGAAATAGAGATTCAAAATTCTCCATCAAGTTATAAACTTTAACGCATATCGACTTATAATTTTGTGCCTTTTCAGAGAAGAATGTATTCAACATCTCTGGTGATCATAATTGGGAGCAGCTATTTTATTTTGTTTTGTTTTCTTAGAAAGAAGTAAAAGAAAGAAGAAACTTTAGTTTGTTGCTAGATCTTCTTGGCTAAGTAGCTACACATTTACATGCAAAAATTGTACCAAAACCCAGTGTTGCTTAGTGATTAATTGCATGTATGCAATCTGGATAAACACACTTGTGTTACTCATGGCACGTGGATTAGGATAATATTTTAGTACAGTATTAATTAAGAGTTGATATGATTATACTTACCCCTAATAAAGAAAGACATGATTATGCTACCTGACATACAATATCCATGTTCAAGATATACATTGGAAATGAAGATCCATGATATAAGAGCAACTGCAGCGGGTCTATTAAAAGTCGGATTAAAAATTAAAAGTAATCTTTGATCGTTAAAAACAACAACAGCCGTACGATTATTGATTAAATATAATCGACGAAATCCACTGTTCATGATTAAAAGTAATCTGTGATCCCCGACTAAAAATTATAATCAAGCGAAGTTCCAAGAATTCGTTTGGACTCAAGCGATGAGTTAGGATTTCGTTTAAAAACACGGGCGTTGTGTTGGGATACCGTCTCGACTGGGAGAATTAGGGTACGGTCTCGACATGGGCGAAAAGATGGAGTACCGTCTCGAGATGGGCGAAGTGCTGGGGTACCGTCTCAACTTGGGCGAAGTGCTGGGGTACTGTCTCGACTTGGGCGAAGTGCTGGGGTACCGTCTCGACTTGGGCGAAGTGCTGGGATACCGTCACACTAGGGTACCGTCTCGAATTGGGAGGAAAGCTAAGTTACCGTCTCGACTTGGGCGAAAAGCTAGGATACCGTCTCGACTTGGGTGAAGAGTTGGAATTTCGCTCCACATCAGGCGGTACACTATCACACCGTCTGAAGCGAGATAGCAGGAGTTCGTCCGTCTTCTCAAACGTTACGCTGGTACTTCGCCAAATATAAACGCGACCCCAGCCTTTCGCTTGACTATTCATGGCTGTTCTTGCAGCGTATCAAAGATCAAAATTTTTGATCTTTAATCTTTGATTTTGATCGCGCCGTTGGAGTTGCCCTAAGAGCATCATATCACAAAATGATCTTTAATAGTTATAGTTATTTTCATTGTACCTTTAAGTGTATTAGTGGTATTAGTGGTTAAGATGTTCATTCTGTGAAATTAACACAGTAGCGCGTCATAGGCTTCGATTCAGTTCTTACGCCCAAGTGCTCATTTCTCGAAAAGAAACTAAGAAGGCGGTGGAGAATTTTAGAAGGGAGTGATGTTAGACTGAAATACTTAATTTACATTCCAGAGTTCATTATTCATGAATGACTGTTAGACTGAAACGCATCCATATACACCCAGCCTTAAGTCTGGTAAAAACTGATGTTGGTACGGCTAATTAGTATTATTACATACGTGGAGCATCGTCTATACTGGGTTGTCGTTGGTGGAGAGACGAGCATCTTTTGAAAAGGGGTAGTCGTCGCATCCGGTTTGTCGAACTTATGACACCGTACTCGAGAAGAATTAAGATCTGATTCTCTTACTGTCTCTGCATTTTATAATTTTGAATCTTTTTGATGGATATATAGATGGAAAGATGGATGGATGGGATAGCTTTGAGATCTGGTTGGGCAAGCAAAAGATAATATGTATGACACTATGACGGGTACCCTCTCTTTCTCTTTACCCTGGCTGGCAGGGCTGATGATTCACTTTATTGTTTCCAACTTTTCTTTTGTTATTATTCTTCACAAATCTTTGACTGGAATTTTACCTTCATCGGTTCTTTTTATACTCACTAAAACCATTAAATACTTAATACTCCATTGCCCCATAAGAATTGAGGGGGGTATATTCAATTTCATGTATGTTTTTATGATTGAAAGAAAGATTGCTCGTGGTTTTTTCTTGGGGGATTAATCTGCTTCTTATTTAATTAACTTTTCCTTTTCTTTTGTCTTTTTTGTTAGGGGTAAATATTTTGCTTTATCGGATGGAAAATCAAATCTCTTGATTTTCAAAATTTCCATCAATACAAATGTTGTGATGAGTGATGACACTCTACTACTTCGAGGCCTTTGGAGGTTTCGCCATCATGACTTTGTTGACCAGCCGACTAGACGAAATCTATCTATCTAATCTTCTAACTCTAAGTATACCTGTTTGGTCACATGACCTGACGGTACGAATTTATTACAGTACAAGGTAAGTTGTTGTGGATGTATGGATTGAGCTCGACCTAATCTGCACCTACGTTCTAACCCACATCCGACTTGGCCCAATTTTAAGATAGAGCAAACTCAGTACTCAATCCATATGAAATCACAAAATAATTTGATACGTGCAACCGCGTAAATTAAGTAATAAAATTCTACTAAGGCAACTGTTTGAAAGTGTATTAATTAGATTATTTTGACATAAATCCAAGTATCTTCAGCATTTGTTTCTCTGCTTGTCTATGGGAGAGTGCAGGCATTGAGCTAGTGTAACCCGCCATGACAACAACTTAACCTTAATTGATCATCAGGTCAACATCTGACCTTAAAATTTTTGGTTCTAACAAGAAAAGAAAATTTTGTAATAACGGATTTAGATTGGTTTACGTCTCAAAAAATCCAAGTATATTATGCATGTCTTTTCTCTCTCTCACTCAATATTTTCTGGCTTTCCATTTTTCCTTGGGGATGGTGGCGGGGTGTTAGTACAAAACAGAGAAAAGAAAAAAGAGCCGATACGGATCGCAGGACAGTAGGTAGATGGAAGAGGAGGAGCTAGGCGTATAATGTATGTGTATAATGCCTCCTCGTGATCGGAGAAAGACAGCGCGAGAGAGACATAATGCCATGGAAGACTGTTCCTACTCCCCTCCTCTCCCTTGTCACGTGGGTTCTTTTGACTGCCCGATGACTAACCCCACCCCTCGCTCTCATTATTTGGTGAGCCCCTTTCTCTCTCTACTCTGTGTGCTGATCAGAATCCATTTATAGTAGTATATAAATACACGCATGTATGTGTTATAAAATCCAAACACCATCCTACACAGAGACAGACATTCATCCCTCTTCACTACTTACTACCATTCTTAACCAGTAACCACAGTAACACTCTCACATTTCTACCACTTACTTGCATTCATCTTACTCTCCCTCAAGATTGAGGTTCATTTACATGCTAGAATCTAGATAGATATACAAATAGTATCAATTTCTGCTATAAGTTTACGCATATATAGACATACCTTATACTAATGCTCCAGAGATATATACAATTTCAATAATACGTTACTCTTTCGACCTCTTTTAACTGACGCTCTCTTCCTAAAATAATTCTAAGATAAGAATATTTCTCTTTTTCTCTCTAGGTTTCTTTCTCTGCCACTATTTGGATTTAGTACTAGCACCTGCTAATCCCCGTCACCCTTATTTATATTTTTCCTATCTCGTCTTCTCTTCCCTTATTCATTTCTCACTCATCCTTGAATATCTTAAAGAACTTCATTCTTCTTGTGGTTTTATTTCGATTATCAAATAGCTAAACAAAGATGTATAGGTGCAGTAGTTCTCACTGTAATCAAGTAGGTTTGTGTTCTTGTAGCTTGTTTCATACTTCTGCAAACAATTCCTTCTCCATGTTATTCTCACCATCTAATCCTAACAATACTCATTATCAATATGGTAATGAAGTTGATGATCATCAACATCAATACTATCAGTACCCAACTCCATCATCATCTTCAGTTGATTGTACTCTTTCTCTGGGAACTCCTTCAACTCGACAGTCCAAGACAAACAGCAACAGCAGTAGGAACTCAATCAGCAAAGGTCGGTCTAGCACCTCTTGTATTTGGGATATTTTTCAAACCAAGAAAAATCTTCCTCCTCAAACAACAACAACAACTCTTAAGGGCTCCCGAGGAGGATCAAGTACTAATAGTGGAAACAACAACAGCATTCTCAGCAACATCAATGGAGATTCTCTTCTGTCTCGGAGATGCGCCAATTGTGACACCACTTCTACCCCGCTTTGGAGAAATGGACCCCGAGGCCCAAAGGTAAACCACATTTACAGTTTTCTATTTACATGGCACACACCCAATGTGTTCAGTAGAGATTTGTTCCTCTGTTTACTTTGGGGTATTGAAACTTATATATACCTTGTTTGGTTTTGGTGCAGTCACTTTGTAATGCTTGTGGAATCCGATACAAGAAGGAAGAGAGACGGGCAAGTAACAACAACGCTGCCGCGGCTCAATCATCTGTCATGGATCAACAATACATAATGAGCCATCAATATTCATGGCCAACACACCAACAACATACCAACCAGAAACTCTCTTCGGCTCATCTCGGAAATGAATTCATGTTTGTTCAAGAAGATGATCATCACCAATATCAAAGAGAATCTGATTCAGGGATTCCATTTCTATCATGGCGTCTTAATGTCCCAGAAAGACCAGGTCTCATTCATGATTACACATGCTGAATCAACTATCACGATCTGTCGGTATCGATCATGACCATGACAATTATGATAATGATGATTATGTGGGTTCTAGCTGATCATATACTTTTCTTCACCCGTTCTTTAATTTACTTAAATTCGTAGATGGAACTAAAAAAAAAAGAAAAAAAAACTCCCGGCATAATTATACGATTTGTAGCTTTTCTTTCTTTTAAAGGATGTTTGTTCTTTATTTTTCTTTCAAGAATTTGTAGTTGTTCTCCTCACTGGTTTCGATATATATGGCTACTTTATTTTATCTTCATGGTGTTCATTGGCGAAAATGGGATACATGTTCACCTTATAATTTCTTGGTTAATTAACATTACCAAGATCATCAAAAACGTGATAAGAATATATATGTTAGGCTTTTTCACAATTTTGTGATCACAAGAGAAAATTTGAACTTTTTCGAATATTCAACGTGGTAAAGAGAAGAAGTACGACAATCAGTACTATAAGAGGAATACCTTAAATAGGACCACCTAACTAAATAAATTCTGAAACCATCCATTTGTTTATTTTCTTTTGTTTTTTACTTGTTTATAGCTTTGTCTGGATTATAAGTTTGTAATATAAAACCCCCCAACTTTTTTAAGTCTCAAAGAGAAAACTGAAAATGTAATTTGAGTACAGAGAACAGAAAACAAAATTTATTCTCGACAGACAAAGTGTAATTTGAGAAGGGTTAAGAATTTTTAGACTCCCAAAGAGAATCACGTTAGAGTTGATATTCTTTTAAGGTGAGATCAAGGTTTTTATTTGTTATAAACATGATTTATTTATACTAAAATTAGTACTAAACACGTGCAATTTCGTATTTGTAATAGATTTTTGGTTTTAATATCATAGTACAGAATCTATTTAGATGGTTTGTCTGTTCTGTTTAAACTACCAAAAAACTGAATTCTGAAATCAGTTTAATAATTGGATTATTGAATCAAAAAGTTAGTTTTCAGAATTTTGATCAGCTAATGGAACATCTGTTTGGATTATTTAGATTTTAGGTTCTAATTTTATGACCATAATTATATTTAGATCCCAAGAATTTAATATTAAAATTTGGATTCTAGGATTTAAATCGACAGTTTTAATCATCAAAAAAAAATTATATAATTAAAATTATTAATTTAACCCTCAATTTTACTACTTAGACAGCTGGATAACAGCTGAATAACCCAAAGTTAATGCGGCAGAGAGAAGTAAGGGATATTTTGTTTTTCAATTTTAAATAAAATAAAATTAATTCCTTAAAATTGACCGTCGTTGGATATACCGGACGGTTCAGATGAAAAACAGAAACAAAAGAGTGAAATTTGGCTGCGTGAAAGTCTAGTTTCTTATTCAGTTTCTTCTTCTTCTTTCTAAAACAAATCTACTCCAAATCTAGTAGGGCTTCTTCTTCTTCTTCTTACTGAAATTTTTGTTGATTAATTTTGCATCCCATTTCTAGCAAATCTAGGGTTACTTTCTTCTCTGTTTTTGTTGATTAATTTAGCCCCAAAAATTTTGAAACCCTAAAAAAATTCTTTCGAATCGATTTGTTTTTATAGATATGGAAGGAGGAGCAGTATCATCTCATCATCAGGGTTTCCTTTTCCAAGAACTGTTGAACTGGTTTTTAAAGATTTGCAAGGAAGGCGTCAAGCCTTACTCAAAGCTCTTACATCTGGTAAGTAATTCCTTTTCTTTCTTCTTTTTGGATTCCTTTTGGGGTTTTTTAATGATTGAATTGGGGTTTTTTGTTGCAGATGTTGATGATTTTTTAATCAGTGTGATCCTGAAGGAAAATTTGTCTATTTGGTTGCAGTTCACTGTGATGCTTGGTTAATGGCTTTTGCATTCTATATTGCTGCCCGAATCGGGTTTGACAAAAATGATTGGTAAGATTGATTTCCGGATTTTTTTTTGTTTTTGTTTCTTGACCATTGTTGCCTATGAATTACCTCCTGAATTACACGAGTTTGTAGATTAAGTAGTTGAAATGTATGTAGGGCAAGAGAATGTGGAAAACTAAGTGTTGTGGCTAATTCACAAAATTAGGAAATGGAACTGAGGAGTTGATAAATGGCTGGCTAGTACCAGGTAGTAGTTTGACACACCATGTATTGGTTTATCACAGAAAGAATGTGATACTTTTCTGAATTTATTAGTATGGCATTTCATTGGCCATTCAGCTTTGTTAAGCTAATGTATGCAAGTAAGTAAGTTCTTACCACTCTCCGTATCTGCATTTTTTTTATCAAACATATTAGGATTTGATTGGTTTTGCTTATTGTGTTTTATGTATTTGTGATTGATTTTATTGACCTTTAGAGATCTCTGCAGTTTTATTCTATTTATATTCTTGGTTGATTCTTGCGTGTATTCTTCTCTGGATTCCTTATGAACGTGCTGGGTTGTTAATTTGCAAAACATACAATCAGAGATTTCAATTACTTTTTACTAAATGTTTCATCTGGATTAATATCTAAGAGAGATTCTGTCAAATGTTATGGTTCATTGATAGGTAATAAATATAATGTTATTGAATGATTCCTGTAATTATCTGTCTCATGTAATAGATCCGATCTTTTTCGTTGTTCTAGGATAAAGATGAGAGGAGGAGGTTTTTGAAAGTCTCATTTGGTGAAATCTTAAATTTGTAACTCTCATTTAGTATCATATTTGTGCATCTGAATTGTTTAATTGCTTACAGGGAGGATGGAAATATCAAGCTGGTGATTTTGAAAGGAAATGTCCCAGCATTTTCTGTTGGTGGTGGTTTTGCGCTTTTGGCTCATATGCCTGTTATCTATCAGAGACCTGATGGACAATCTGAGGGTGTTGGTTCACTAAATGGTGCTTTCAATTCTCAATCCATGTACCAAAGATGTTATGCGTATGAAAACACTGACAGGGCATTCCAAACATGCCGTGTTAGCCAAGATCTGTCTTTGTACAAGCATCAGCGCAGAAAGGATCGCCCAGATTTACTGCTGATTTTGCTTTAGGAGGTGTCTCAGATGCTTTTCTTTAAAACTCAGTAACGTTAATGTAACCTAAGAAAGGATTGGCAAGTTTTGCTGTTAATATGCAATTGTAACCTGAAATCTCATTAGAGCTACTCACATAACATAATCTATAAATTTATGAGTCAGTAAATATATTCTTTCTTTTATGAAATGAATTTTTAGCCTTATTAACAGGCTTTCCTTGTTGCAAACATACGTCACACTTCTTATGATTCCCTCTTCGTTTCCGGTTACTTTTTTTTCTAACTGCAAACCCAATTCGTGTTGCATATGCTTTGTAAGAATTGAACAAATCCTCATTTGTTTCAAACTTCTTTCAAATGTACAACTCATCCCAACAGAGTTTTCCATCTTTTCACTCGTTTTATTCTCTGCCTCTTCTAAACTAACGACCACCATGTATTATAAAAGTGGTCTATGGATTTACCGATATAGGATTTGTTTCTATAGAAAGACGATCTTTTGTTACAAAAAATCCTAGATTTATTTCAGGAAGGAAAAAAAACTCTATATTTGTTTTAGGAAGAAGAAGAAACCCTAGATTTATTTTAGGAAGAAGAAGAAGAAAAAACTGAATAGTCGACTTTCTTTTCCCGCTGCCTTTCTAATTTTTTGTTTTTGTTTTTCAGCTGAACTGTCGGGCATATCTAACGACTGTCAGTTTTAAGGAATTAGTTTCTTCTTCTTCTTTTTTTTAACAAAACTTGGTATAAAAGACCAAGGTGAAAAAACTTATCATGCATAAAACCCTCCCATATTATCTTTTATAAAGAAAAACTATTTTCATTAAAAATGAGACAAAAACCTCATTTCACTTAATACTAATTAAATTTAGATTTTTATTATTTTCAATATACCCGAGATGCCATTCCATATATAACCTAGGTATGTTAATTTTCTTCTTCTTCTTCTTCTTCATCTTTATCTCCCCACCACCATCACCAACAACAACAATACTTCCTCCGCCACCATCACCAGCAGCGACAGTACCTTCTCCGCCACAACAACACCTTTGTATCCTTCACCAACACCTATCTTCTTCTTCTTATCCTCTCCACCACCATCACCAGCAGCAACAATACCTCCTCCGCCACCATCACCAGCAACAACAGTACCTCCTCCGACACAACAACACCTTCGTATCCTTCACCAACAACACCTCCTCCTTTCCCATCGCTTCCTCGTCGTTATTGTTTCTCCTCCACCACTATATGTCCAAATCCACCAACAACAATACCTCTTCTTCCTCCTTCAATCCTCTACAAACGTCACCAATACCTTCAGATCGTCATCGTCGAAAATCATCAACAAAATGTAATGATATATCATCATTGTCGAAATTAGGGATTTTTGTTGGTGAAACGTGAGAAAAACTATGAAACCTTTTTCGGTTTCATAGTTTTTTTTCATCTGTAATTTTATTTTGAACCAAAAAAAATGATGGAACCTATTTTTTAGTTGAAAATCAGTGAAATATTTTTTTTTACAGAAAAATGTAATTGATATGTATGAAACCTTATTAGGTTTCATTGTTTTTTTATATGCTGAGACATTTTTTTACAAAAAATATAATTTAAACAGATGAAACCTTTTTTGGTTTCATTGTTTTTTTTCATCTGTAATTTTATTTGAACCAAAAAAAATGATGGAACCATTTTTTAGTTGAAAATCCGTGAAACCTATTTTTTTACAGAAAAATGTAATTGATGTGTATGAAACCTTATTCGGTTTCATTGTTTTTTTATATGATGAGACATTTTTTCTACAGAAAAATGTATTTTAAACAGATAAAATCTTATTCGGTTTCATTGCTTTTTTTCATCTGTAAATTTATTTGAACCAAAAAAAAAATGATGGAACCTATTTTTAGTTGAAAATCAGTGAAACCTATTTTTTTTACAGAAAATGTAATTGATGTGTATGAAACCTTATTCGGTTTCATTTTTTTTTTATATGATGAGACATTTTTTCTACAGAAAAATGTATTTTAAACAGATGAAACCTTATTCGGTTTCATTGTTTTTTTATATGCTGAGACCTTTTTTCTTCAGAAAAATGTAATTGAAATGGATGAAACCTTATTCGGTTTCATTGTTTTTTTATATGCTGAGACATTTTTTCTTCAGAAAAACGTAATTGAAATGGATGAAACCTTATTCGGTTCCATAGTGTTTTTTTCATCTGTTTTTTTTATTTGAATGAAAAAAGAAAAACTATGAAACCTTTTTTGGTTTCATAGTGTTTTTTTCATCTGTTTTTTTTTTATTTGAATGAAAAAAGAAAAACTATGAAACTCCAAAAGGTTTCATCATTTTTTTCCATCTGAAATTTTATTAAACGAAAAAAAACGATGAAACCAAAACTGAACATAATTGAATCATAAATAAATAAGGGTGAAAACAAATGGAAATGAAACTTTCTATCTTTGAACCTAAGTATGAAAGATTGATTTCGAAACAGATGAAACCTAAACCTAACAGATGATGAAACCATTTTTGATTTTGATCTATGATTTTGTTTTTATTTTAGGTTGAAAATGTTACTGATGATAATGAACAACCGTTTCGTCAATATTTTGAAATTGGTTTGATTCTGATTCTAGTTGTAGATGATGAAGACGAGGATGATGAAGCTACTGATGATGAAGATGAAGACGAGGATGATGAAGCTACTGATGATGAAGATGAAGACGAGGAAAAATTCCCGTAAGGTGAAGGGGAAAAAAATTCTGTAAGGTTAAGGTGAAATGGGCGTGAATAGTTTCTGAAGTTGGGCTGAATAATAAACAAGGGTAATATGGACAGTTGGTTTATAATGTGTTTTTTATGTTAAATTTGTTTTGTTGGGTTTTATGTAGTTGGATAGTGACACCTTTGGGCTTATAACCCATGACCTGTTTTTTAAATTGAAAAACAAAAAAATCCCGTACCTCTCTTTGCCACATCAGCTTTGGGGTCACTTAGTTATTACATTGGTGTCCAAGTTGTAAAATTGTTTAAACCTAACTTTTGATTTATTTACTAACTATATTCCTATCTACTTCTTATGATTTTTTTTTCTAACCTAAATTACCACCACCATCATTATTAATTACCACCATCAACAACATCAATTAGCAACACCATAATCACCATACGATTAGACCCATAGAGGGGGAAAAAGAAAATGTTAATGCAATTAACTTTGGGAAGCCTAAATTCACGATTGGCATGCAACCATCATATGTCGATAACAGAAATTTCCCCATGGTAGTACCATACTTAACTCAAAAGTTACTTAAACCTTGAACCATTACAAACTGTGTAAAAATTTGCTTTTGCTTTTTTTTTAATGCGTATCCAGCATGTACCTAGTAAATTCGCTAAGCATTTTCGAAAGCCAAAGTCAGACTGTGTTGTTTATAAATTTGCTAAATATGAAACTAATTTCCGGTAGGGGCGGAAAGAATTCAAGCTGCACAATAACTTGAAGGAAGGTGACATTTGCCTTCGAACTAGTTGACAGGGGTAATCTTAGCATGGAGGTTACCTTTTCCCGAGTGTAGATCCTCATTAGCTGATTAGACTTATCCACTAGATGCGGTTTCTGTGAAGGATAACAGTCCCACATTGCTAATATCCCTATAATAAACTT
>JAJJMC010019771.1:1529552-1585049 GCA_023531435.1 Papaver californicum
CCCTATAATAAACTTAAAATATAATATGAAAGGGCCACTCCACTCATTGCCAATTGGTTTTGAGTTGGATGCCCGCAAACTTTAACAGTTTCATTTCTTTTGGAAAGTACTGTTGTACTTTTTATTATCGGAATATCTGAAATTATTGTTATGTCGATAAATTGGGGATGAATGGAGGAGGTAATTGATGACGATGGTGGTGGTAATTTAGGATGAGGATATAGTTAGTAAATAAATTAAAAATTAGATTTAAATTAGTAATTTTAGGTATTTAATTCTCTTTTGGATGGTCAAGACGGTCAATTTAAGTCCTGGAACCCAAACTCTAATATTAAATTTTTTGGGACCTAAATGTAACTATGGTCATAAAGTTGGAACCCAAAGTCTAAATAACCCTATTTATTTTTGTTTTTCTTTTCTTTGACTACCAGTTGAAGTAAAATGATTGTATTAAAAAATTAAATAGGTTTGGTATGTGTTTTTTTCTTTTTTTTTTCCTAAAGTAGTGTAAATTAGAGTTAAACCATACTCCCTCATTTTTTCATAAATTGAGCTACTTAGTTTAAATTTTTATTTATTAAAAATTGAACTATTTCATTAAACAAGACAATATTCTTAAAATTATTTTTTTAATTAATTATTATTAGTATAAGAAATATATATATAATTTGATAGTCATGTTTATATTCGTTATTTATGTATTTTAAAATGCTTATCAGTGATATAAAGTTTACAAATATCGGTAGTGTTGATATCTGAAAAATGATTATCTATTGATAAGGGAGTCATTTCTACTTAGTGGGCATGTACTCATGGTCGTAGGGAAACTTGGTGACTAAGCCCAAGCTCTTTTGTGAATATCCATGGAAATATGATGATAAAAAAGGGATTAAAAAGGAAGTTAAGGGTAGAACCAAGAGGATGACACTTTGGTAATATTAAGGGGTTTTGAAAGGACATGTGTTAGGAAGAGATAAAGAGGAAAGTCTATAAAAGGAAAAGGGATAGTACTAAGAAAGGGATCTGCTCTCTCTGCCCAATTAAGAAAAGGTGTAGTCCTTGTTGTGACTGGGATTGGTCTCCCCTTTACGAATTTACCCTAAAATATTTGGCCACCACAGTGGGAGACTCGTCTCTAGTCCAGCAAGATGCACTCAAGAAACACTGCTCCGACTGTACCCATTAACCAGCCGACAAATGATGATCACGTAATAACATAGGAAGGAGATGGAAGTAATGAAGATCCGTCGATGCAAGCTATTGTCAGCACTCTGATCGTACAAACACCTCACACGGAAAAGCCAAGAATGACGGTGACAAAAACACACAACCAGTGAAAGGGGACGAGTCTTAAAAGAAACAAACTCTGCAAACTTCGAAAGCTCATCAGGTAGGCGGGTCGAGGGAAGATGGAACGATAGGCAAGGAGACGGTTAATAAAACGACTAATGTGGATGGAACTTCGCACGGGGTCTGGCAGGAGGCAATTTCCCTGGAAGAAAATTACCGAGTAGTGAAGCACGAAAGTTATGATCCCATGAACACGCCTTACTCGGTCGAAGTAGTTGAGTATCAATATCCGTAGGATTACACGTCCCCTGAAATTCAAAACCTACGACGGAAGAGGAAATGCTCGCGAGCACCTGAGCCGGTTCCTGTCAACAATGAAAGCGTACTCGTCCGATGGTAATCTATGCCTGAGAGAATTCCCTAAGTCTTTGTCTGGCACAACCTTCACCTGGTACGACAACTTGAAGCCCGGGGAGCATCGAGTCATGGTTGACAATGAGCACCTTATTCTTGGGAAAGTTTTAATGAGCAAAAAAGAAAGTTACTATGATTGATCTCAATAGATGCAACCAAGGAGTCGCGGAGGAGATTGAGAAGTTCATCAACCGATTTTAGAATCTCTCTCTGGAATGCCTTGAAGACAACAAGGAAGAAACTTTGGTAAAATCTGCGTGCGAGGAATGTCGTCGTTATTCAAATGGAATCTAGCGAACTTTAAGTTTCAAAATTTTGTAGGACTAGAAGAAGTGGCCGCTAGGATAGCAGACTGTGCAGACATCTAGAACCTGGGAAGCACGGATCATACTTGGAAACATTCAGTCAATACAACATCAGTTCCGACGTTTAATAATCGCACGATGACTAACCAGGATGCAAGAAGGCCCCCGCATTCCATCCTTATAGCGTCGGGCGAGGGAACAAGGGTCCTGGGAAGGATTTGAATCGGCTACCGCCCATCCCCTGCAGCCGGGAGCAGATCGTCGGTACTCGAGCAATGTGTAGCTAATCATGAAGTAACGCTTCCACCTCTAGTTGTATACATCAACAAAGTCGACAAGAATAACGCCAGCTACTTCCATTACCATCAACGAGTGGACCACCCAACACAAGAATGTTTTTCCATCTGAGGCATTTTTAATCAAAAGAGGAACGCGAATCCACAATCGGGAGATGATAATCATCGTGTTGGATAGCCATACGCGGAATTCTCCTAAATGAATGAAGAGGAAGGTCACCTTCCTCCGGATGCATAAACCACTATGGGGAAGAAAAGAAAGGCAGCATAGCCGGGTTGAGCAGGCGAGAATCAAAATAGTCATCTGTATGATTTATCCGTGTACCGTCGTCAAAAACCTCAGGTCTCATGGCTCTTTTGAACGCTCGACTATCAAGAAGTTCATGTATGGAGTATGAGACTCTGTCAATAGGAAAAAGAAGGCTCTCATCATCGGAACAACCGCTAAGCTCCGCTTGCACTTCATTCTCGGTTTTTTCTGCTTCCTCTTAACTCGCTGAGGAATGCTTGGAGAAGTCGTCTGATATTGAGAATAACACATAGTGAAAAGATGTTGTTGTAAAAGAAAGGCCTTGAGAATATATAATGGAGCTTTTAACCGCAAGGGGACCCCAAAAGACGATGAGACACGTCGCACAAACATGAAGACCAACCGTAGTGCCTGCTCAAAGGTGCGCCTTGAGGAGTTAACCGAAAGGAACTGCTCTAGTGATAAGTGGATTGACTATTCGTCTGCCAAACGGTGAGCCCAATATTCAGGGGACTAATGTTGATACCTGAAAAATGATTATCTATTGATATTTGTAGTCATTTCTATTTAGTGGTCTTGTACCCATGGTCGTAGGGAAACTTGGGGACTAAGCCCAAGCTTTTTGGTGAATATCCATGAAAATATGAGGATAAGGAAGGAATAAAAAGGGAAGTTAAGGGTAGAACCAAGAGAATGACACTTTGGTAATATTACGGGGGTTTGAAAGGACATGTGTCAGGAAGAGATAAAGAGAAAAAATCTATAAAATAAATAAATAATATTAAAAAGGGATCTACTTTTCACGAATTAAAAAAATATGTAGTTATTTACGAATTCACCCTAAAACAAATAGCACAATTTGAGATATATATCATTTCTACTATTATCGGTGGTGCTCAACGCCCTATTCAGCGCCCACGTGACGTGGCCATATAAGCTGGCACAGAAGACGAAAAACATGTCACTTGTTATCTTGTTTGATCCAAATTTGAGCGGGTAACCAATTGTTTTGTGAAACTTGAATTTATTGTTTTCCTTTTAGTTTCTATTTTTAGATTTCTTTCTTGCTCTTGTAAATCGTTTATCAAGGTAAGTTTTATTTCTGCTCATGAACTAAATAATAGACCGAAAATTACGTGCCATTGATAACTAATGGTGTAACTAAGCGAATTAAATGAAGAATCTTCGAAGGAAAAACAAACGGTGAGTTATACTTCTCACTCGGAATAACTAATTTAATGTTTTTATTTGTGTTTTAGATTTTGGAAAAATTATTAGGGTTTATGCTATTATGCTCTAATTTCTTTCCAATCAAGTATAAAATATGTGTTGCTCACTAACTGTTTGAAAAAATGTCTGAGATATGTAATAAAGATTTTTGATACAGTTGTATGTGAATATATATGTATCTACTTCACTTAATATATTATTTCAATGTGATAGGATAACTTCTATGAAAAGTATAACTGTGCTGCTACCAAAGGAGATGGAGATGGGGTTGGAGCAAAAAATCCCGAACTTGGTATGAGGTTTAAAAGTACAGGTAAATTCTGCACAACTAACTGGATTTCCTGTTATGAAAAGCTCAGTTAAGAAGAGCATTTTAGGAGAGATTAGAAGTTACACATTTAATTATGCTCGAGCGGGTAAATGCGAAAGTACCTGTGAGAAACCATTAAACCCACAAGCTACTATTAAATATGAATGCCCCAACAAGGATAGTGATAGGTTAGATACTTTAGTTGGTATGTAATCAGCAAGATTGAGTTGGTTCATAATCATCCACTAAACCCTGATGATGCAAGATTTTTTCGTTGTAATCGGTATGTTAATGCCCATGTGAGAAATCAGATTGATCTATTTGATAGAGCAGGTGTTAGGCTGAACAAAGCCAATAATGTATGTGTAACTGAACATGGTGGTCCTGAGAATATGACGTGTACACCTAAAGATTGCAGAAATATGGTTGATAAGCTAAGGCGTATAATGCTTGGGGAAGGAGATGTGCTGCAATTCTTAAATATTTTGAAAAGATGGGTACGCAAAATTTTGGTTTCTATTCTGAGGTGGGTTTAGATAAGGAAGGTCACTTGGAAAAGGTGTTATGGGCAGATATGGTAGGTCTAGAGAAGCATATAAGGAGTTCGGCGAGGTTATTTCATTTGACACTACATACTCGGTGAACAAATATGATATACCCTTTGCCCCATTTGTCGGGGTAAATCACTATGGACAGTCGATATTACTTGGATGTGGGTTGGTTTCACATGAAGATATGAATTCGTTTGTGTGGTTATTTTCCCAGTGGCTTGATTGTATATCCGGACACACACCTCCAATAATAATTACTGACCATGATAAGGCCATGAAAAAGGCAATAGAAATTGTTTACCCAAATAGCAAACACAAATGGTGTTTATGGCAAATGATGAAAAAGTTGTCGGAGAAGTTTAAAAGTTATAATAACTATGAACGCATTAAATATTCAATGCAGAAGGTATTCTATCATACGCAATACCCGTCAGACTTCGAAACTAAATGGAAGGAAATGCTAGTGAAGTATTAGTACTCGTCCGATAATGAGTGGCTAAAGGATTTGTACGAAGAAAGGCAGCGGTGGATACCTTGTTATTTAAAAGGAACTTTTTAGGCTGGAATGTCGTATACACAAAGGTAGGAAAGCATGAACTCATTTTCGATGGATACTTCCATCCACAAACAATTCTAAAACAGTTTGTAGTTCAATATGAGCAGGCATTATGGGACTAAAGTAGAAAAACAAGCTATAGCTGATGCCTAGTCTATGGATAAACAGATTCAAGAACTCTATACTTTATCAAAATACAAAGTGTTTGAAACAGAATTAGTCATAAAAATTTACTGTATAATAATCCATCAAGAAGAGGATCCAACGAGAACATTCAAGTATGTGATTCGTGAAAATGTGTGGGTTAGAAAGATTGACAAACTGAAAATTAAGAAATTGGTGAACTTTGATGTGACTTTTTGTTCAAAAGACCGTGAAGTTTCTTGCAGTTGCCAGAAGTTTAGTTTTAAAGGAATTCTTTGTAGGCATGCTATTAGTATATTAAACCGTCAAGGAATAGAGTTAATACCAGAAAAATATATTGTTAGAAGATGGAAGAGGGACGTGAAAAGATCCCACACATCTATGAAAGTTAATGTCAATTTTTGGGAGAATACTGTTAAACGTGAACGTGATAATAGTTTGAGTATTTTGTTTAGTGAGGTTTCAGACATGGAAGTAAAAGAAGATGATGAATTCGATGATATTAATTAAGCAGTGGTTAGTCATGAAGCTGGATATGTTAAGGAAACAAAAGAAAGTGTTGAGAGTGAACAAAGAAGTCTTTCCACCAATGAGTGTAAAGAAGGGGATGAAACAGATGTGATAGAAAAAAATGGGGAAGATAAATATTTGCATGAAGAAGTCATGGATGTCGTTGGAGTAGGTGTACTTGATTTTAAGAAACGCAAAGGCAGACCACGAAGTACGACATATAAAAAGTACATGGAAACCCGATAACAAGAATTATTTAGCTAATGATGTAAGTGTATGTAATGTAGAGGATGGAGATATAGCTTTCACAGTTCCTACTATGACGAAAAAGAGACGAGGCAGACCTCCAGGTAGCAAAAATAAGAACCAAAAATTAAATACCAATCTGGCAGAAGATGGGATTGTGCAGGTAAATTGTGTGGCTTAACAGCCTTATATCAATCACAATTTTTTCGTAGTGTTGTTACTAATGTGATTGGAGTCAAATATATTTTATTGCAGCAATCTCAAGCATGTGCCACACGAAAGTGTAGTGTCTGATGGAGTACCACCACAAGCACTTATATACCAACCATGGGGATTATATCCGATTCCACATTCAAACTATGCAGGTCTGCCGATGGTAAGACACTCGACAAATAATAATTTTTTATTTTCACTATAGATTTATCGGTAATAAACTGATATAGATGGTGGATTTTTTGACAAGGGTACAATAATAAAATTACATCTTAAGACTTGAGTCTGAGAAAATATTATACCATAGAATTCTGCAAAGAATTTTAGGCAGGTGTACCCATGTCCTCTCTCTATATGTATGACCAACGATTAAAAATTACTGAATGAATCAACATGCATTACTATACAAAATCATCAGAATAATACTGGTACTTACTACGAGTTTTCCAGATATTCTATGATATTTTTACATAAAATCTCAAGATTCTAGATGGTTGCCCACTAGTATAGAGCAATTTGAGTATTATTTGGTGCTATATTCCACAGCTGAATTCCCAAAAATTACCGTGTATCGATATTCACGCTCAACTGAGCAGTATTGACTCACTAAAAATACCTATATAACTTTATATAGAAGATTACATATGAATTTATTTGACTAAAGTGCCACAGCTATACTTAGAGGTCACGTACCTTATCCTTCTTAACCTCTGCTCCTAATACTAATGCAGTTTAATATTTAATGCTAAATTAAGGAGGCTTAGTATTAATCCTTTTAACTAAGACGGCTTAGTATTAGCCCTAAAACTAAGGTGGCTTAGTATTTATCCTTAACTAAGACGGCTTAGTATAGTCCAAACACTAATGCGTCTTAGGCATTAGTATTCAACACTCGTGCGTTTTAGCACAAATTCAACACTCATGTGTCTTAGTATTGACTTAATGGCTAAGACGTCTTACCCATTTAGCTCATGAATAATGCGGCTTAGTATATTATTAAACACTAATGTGTCTTAGTATTAATACTAAAACTAATGCGCCTTAGCCTTAATACTAATCTTAATCCGACTTAGGCATTAGCCTAATGTTTATTCACCTTAGCATTAGCTCCTAATGTTTGCCTATTTGGGTTTGCTTCACATGTACAAGCCTCAAAACCCTAATTTGCTGATCAAAGGCCATACTAGGCCTCACTCATACATATATTTTATATGTGAGCTCTCACTCATATAATTTTATATATGGATTTAAATACATATTCTTATGCTCAGCAGCATACACTTATTTCTACAAAATAAATATGTCAATGCAAATTGACCTAGTTGGACATATTGTTCTTCATAAATAAAATAAATGCATATTTTATTTTAGTCTGCTAGACTTATCAGGATAGTCAAGCAAGACAAGTCTTTAGTCAAAAGACTAAACAAGTCTCATTCGACTTAACATTAGTAGTACTTAATACTACAAAATTACACGAGACATCAAATGTCACAAATGGGGGGATATCCATTAGGGTATTGGTCTGGCGGTCTACGGCACGTGGTGCAGCAATGCACCCACTACAGAGAAAACTCTGGAAAGTTCGATCAACGGTTGACTAGGAAGTGGTGGGTTGAGAAACCGTCCATTCAACCTCAAACAGAGTGGGGAGCAATTGTCAACACCTTATCCACCTTCTCCACTTCACCATTACTCAACCATCGACACTTTCTTCGAGAGAGGAGGTCAGATGAATGGTTACTATAGCTATGAATATAAAATAGATTTCTCAATCTATTGAACATAACAAGTCAGAATTAGACAAGAATTCTAAGTCGAACTCTGAGACAAGTCTAACACAGAACATAATCGAACAACTCGATCATACAACCTTTTTACAAAGAGAAATTGTTCATATTATTGCATATTTGGTTACGTTATCTTTGACTTTGGAAGATTTGAAGTTTACTATTTGTAATGCATGGAGCTGGTTGACTCCATCAACTATTGTTGTTAATTATGTTGAAAATGGAGTGAAAGTCCATGTCATTGCTGATGTATCTCTTCAAGGTCTTGCTGCATTGCATTTTACGAAGAATTCAGATTTCTTTGAGTTGATGTTGTGTTATCATGTGCATCTAATTCTTGGATAAGTGTTGATCTTGACAACAGTGCTGAGTTGGTTTTGAGTGCTAGGAACAATTATTTGAAAGATTCTAAAGAGGTTGTAAGTGTTCTTTTTTCTGATGGTTGGGAGAATCTTTTGAAGATAAAAACCATCTCTTCCATGGTGGTGTTGAAGTTGTTCGGTTAGCATGTGAGAAATATTGTTTGAGGACTGGATATAAGGTTAAAACATTGAAGAATGACCTTGAGAGATTCACAGCCAGATGCAGCAATGATTGTTGCTCTTGGATGCTTCACGCGGTTGCCATGAATGGGTCTTTGGATGTGTTTAAGGTAAAGTATTACATGGGTATGCACACTTGTGGCGCTGGTTATAGGTTGAGGAGTCCAACTGTTTCGAGGAAGCTTGTAAATCATTTAGTTCTTGAGTGTGTCAAGCACAACCCTCTCGTAAAGCCGCAAGAGATTATGGATTATATTAAAGTTGGTGGAGGGATCAACATCAAGTATCACCACGCATATGATGCACTAGAGTTATTGCATGAAATGATTTTTGGTGACGATGTAAAGTCATACACTGATCTTGCTTGGTGGGTCACTGCTGTTCGGGAAACCAACCCAGGGTCTTATACTGATTTTGATTTCAACGACGCAACAAAGAGATTCCACAGACTTTTTATTTGCTTTAGAGCTTGTAGAGGGGGTTATAAACTTTGTCGTCCAATGATTTTTTGTGATGCGATATTTCTTACGGGGAGGTTTAAATGAGGTCTACTGGATGCTACATGTCTTATCAACAATCAAGGTAACTTTTTTATATGGTACATATTTTTGATACTTATCTGTTTTTTATGTACTTTAGGATCATACACATCATACATAAAGTACATATTGATATACAATGTAGGTATAACATATTTTTGAAGGTGCAGACATGAAGTACATATTTGATATGTACAGCTATATGACAACAATAAAACACATCTGTAATCAAGACATGAAGTACATATTGATATGGTTTTTTATATTTTGTTTTCCAGGTTTTTATCCTTTTGCATATGCATTAGTTCCTGGCGAAGATAATGATAATTGGCATTGGTTTATGGAAAATCTTAAAAAAGTTGTGGACCATCGTCCCGTCACCTTTTTGACTGACCGAGGTGAAGGTTTGTTGAATGCAATTCCTGAAGTTTTCCCTGATTCTTATCATAGCTATTGTTTTTTCCACTTGAAAAAGAACTTACCCATCAGTAAGGCTGATGAAAAATATAAAGAAGTGATGGATTGTTTCCAAAAAGCAACATATGCGCTTTCTCCAGCAAGATATGAAGAAGGTCTTCAAGGAATGGTTTATCTAGGAAGGCCTTTGGTTGCTCAATACTGCCGTAACATTCCTAGGGAAAAGTGGTCTAGTGCATACTTCCCAGGCTGTAGGTAGGGTCAGACTTCTTCAAACATTGCTGAGTCTTTTAATAACTGGATTCGCCGTGGGAAGAAGTTACCTCCTTGTGCTCTCTCTGACACAATCAGGTTTTTATAAGTTTCTTGTAACTCTACAAGTATATATGTACTATACGTATAATATGTTTATTGTTTTTTTTTTTAAATTGTCGTGTAGGCTACGGGTAATGGAGTTGATGTCTGAACGTCATGAAGAAAGTCTTTTGATGCATTTGGAACTCTTAACCCCTGTGTATCAAGCCTTGCTTGAACTACACATTCAAATTGGTCGTTCTTGGAAAGCTAGTCAGTCGTATGCTCACGTCTTTGAAGTTCATTCCACAAGGTTAGTTTTTTTAGGTAACATGCTCTTTTGAACTGAGATATTCACTAAACTAGTTTTTTTTGTTTTGTTTGTGTATTGCAAATATCAGTATATATTGTATAAAATAATATGCTTGGTTTTCTTGTTTATAGGTCTCATATGGTAGATATACATCAAAAGAGTTGTACTTGCCAAAGATGGCGCGTGTATGGTTTTCCATGCTCGTATGCTACTGCAGCTATTGCTGCATCTGGGGGAAAGTTCCTTGATTATATCGACGAATACTTCAAAGTTAGCTGTTATCGCCAGCTATATTCAATCGCTATCAGACCTGTTCCTAATCATGACATGTAAGTTTTTTAAACAGTACATATTTTTTTTATGGTAGTATCATACATGAGAATGGTTTTAAGCAGTACATATAAACCATAAACTAGAACCAACATAGTACATATTGATTTTTAGTGTAACACACATTAACAAAAAATGCACAAGTATAGTATTTTTTCCTTATTTATGTTTTTTAGTATACCACAGGCCTGATGAGTATACCGCAGAAGATATTGTTCTGCCACCAATAGTAGTTAGGGCTCCTCCAGGAAGAAGAAAAAAGAACTGTATCAAGAGTGCGTGAGAGAGGAGCAAAAATCCTGTTACATGTTCAAATTGTAAATTGAAAGCTCATCACAACAAGGCTACATGCAATGTTATCTGTCAGTACCAATATACGGATGAGAATTAATTTCATTACAGTTTTTTTTAGTACATTTTGGATTTAAATTCTTTTAGAAGATACTTGTGGCATTTCTTTAGGTTTCTTTTTTCAGAACTTGTTTGTGTGCCAACTTAGTTATGTTCTTAATGACAAAATGTGATTTTGATGATATAAATTTTATATTTTTGCTTCATCTTAAAAGATGTATGAACAATTGTTTAATGTCATTCACTCTATACGGGGGTCGAGCGAGTGATGCATTTTTATTTAATTTTAGAGTTATTAATGATTTTTATTCACAATACATTTTTTTTTATTTTTTTAATAATCTTGTAGTTGTTATAAAAACACAAAAAAATGTACATAAAAAAAGTAAAATTTTAAAATCATATCAATATGTACTTCATAGTACATGTCAATATGTACTTGTGTTTTAGATTATGAATCTATTGGTTCAGAGTTTCAGAACCAAGTACATATCAATATGTATTCCCTACCACATATCAATTTGTTCTACCTTTCTATATTACTCTAAAATTAAAAAGAAACCTAACAATGCTAATAAAGATCATCACATATATATATATAAACATACTAACTAAAAACCAAGTTGAATATGTAGAAACCAAGTTCAATAAGTAAACACAATAAGAAAGTTAATGAAGTAGTACCCACAAAACCCTGCCCAGACCAAAAACCAAAATGTACCAACTTTTCTCCTCAGAGCAAGATCTACAAAATGTACCAACTATGCAGTTAAACATGTTTTTTCATTGGGAGGGTTCCCAACTGATTTCAGGATGAGTTGCTGTCAAAAACTCGCATGCTAACTTGATTCTTTTCAGCTGAATCTTCTTCATCAGTTGTTCAATATCCCCCAAACTTTTCCCATCACAATCAGTCTTTGCTCTCCTCTTTATAAAGTGCATCACATACAAAAGGCAGTCTGGCCAGATCCCTTGTTGTGGACAGGCACAATCAGTCAACTGTACGATGCTCAGCATGTTTCTTTTGTGCTCGTCTAAGAACTGGTTGATAGGGTTGAACATGTATTCACACATTGTCTTGGCGGTTGCATAGCAATGGTCCCTGAATGCCACAAATGAGTTATAATGTGTGAATGTTTCTGTTTTAAACTCAAACTCCAGCAGGGTCCAATGCTTGTTGCCGTGGCACATTGGTACAAGTATCTTTTCAATGTCTCCGCTCATCTTCAGGATTGGAATTATGATAGCATTCACTTCTTCCCCTTTAAAATAGTCTGGATTTTCGACATGATACTAAAAATTGGAAACGTTTAATAGGTTATTTCACAAAAGTATATATCAATATATACTTTTTTCATAACCAATGTTCAAAAGTATAAAAGAATAAAAAAAACACATACCCAAGCAGCTGGATCCAGGTGAACACCTTAGAGTATTTCTTTTCTTCTGCAACATTTGCTTGGTCTTGTTCAAAAGCCAGTTGAAGCTTATATTGAGCATAGTTTAGGAGATCTTGCTCTAATGATCTGTTGAATATCAGATCTTCCATTGTAGACCCGCTTACGAAGATACCACCTCCGTTCTCTGCTCTCCAAGCAACAGAGCTGCACATTTATAACAAAAACACATATTGAAGTAAGTTTTTTTGATATGTACTGCAAAACTTTCTTGATTTAAAATTAAAATGAAGGGTAGAAAGTACTTACATTCTTTTTTCGTTCTCAAAGTACGGAAGTAGAATCTCTAGTTGTTCTCCTGTCATACTCTCGTAGAGTGGTGACTTGAGAAGATCCAAGAATTTCATTCTTGGTTTATGAGCTTTCTTAGCTTTGTTGGCTTTTGTTTTATTGTCTTCTTTCTCTTCTCAGTTCTTGGCTTCTTTTTTTTCAGAAAAGATACTTCCACTATCAAATAATGTATCTGTTTTCTTCCCTGGATTAGCACGGTTTGCCCTTCTGCTAACCTCTTCTCTAGGTTTGACTGTTTTCTTTGCAAGAACCTTTGGTTTTGGTTTTGCTTTGCCAGCAGTCATCCTGGAAAGTTTGGTTGCAAGGGGAACGTCGCTTGACGTCTGGGTTGTTGTAACTTCATTTTCCTGCATTTTTGAATCCAAATTTTCAGTACTATATTTGAATCATATTTTTTTAAACAATGACAAGAAAGGTAAATTACCACAAGTAGGAGATATACCTGCTGGTCACTTTTCTTCTCAGGTGTTACTTGAACCGCCTCCTTCTCTGGTGTTATTTGGGTTGGCTGAGTTGTAGCTCGTTGAACTTCTACACGTTGCAAATCATTTCCAAATAAATTATCAAATTGTTTGCGAATGTCAATCCCAAACAGAGTATTTCTTGAAAAACTACCATTTTTTTGGCTGAGAGATGCATATTCTTCATCATAAACATCCCTGCTTGAAATGGCTAAGTCCAAAAATTCTTCGAATGTAAATTTTTCAATGTCTTCAAACTTAGCCATCGCAGTAAACAAAGGGATTCTCATGCCGACGAAGCTTTCGACCAGAGTTTCAACGTCTTGTTCCTCTGGGTTCTGTGACAACCCTTTCATTGTTTCAAGACTCTGGTCAATTGCTTCAACCACCTTCTTCATTGCTTGTTGTTCAAGCCCAGCCAAATCATCCTACAACCACAAAGTTTTATTCATGATAGGTAAATACATACTGATATGTACAGTTATATGACAATAATAAAACACATCTGTAATCAATTACATACTGATATGTACAACTATATGACAATAATAAAACACATTTGTATTCAAGTACATATTTGATATGTACAGTTATATGACAATAATAAAACATATCTTTAATCAAGTACATACTGATATTTACAGTTATATTTGATAAACACACTTTGTAATAAAGAGTGAGACTAGCCAGCATTACTTACCCCTGAGTTACTTTTCTCCTGCATCTTTTTGACCTCTTCCTCCAGGTCAGATCTAGCCCATGTTTTGATAACATCAACATCAACACCACAGAAATTGCATATTGAAGGTGGTGTTTACAATCCAACATTAAATGACACCCTTTTGACGGTGGTGTCACTCACATCATTTTGTTCATCTGGAGTTGATGTCTGAACAGTTGGCACGTCTTCTCCCAAATCTACTCCACCTTCTGTTATGTTTTCACGAAGAGGATCTGTTGGAGTAGTAGGAGATGGGAATTCTCCTGTTGGGTGCCTAAATGAGTGGGACTCCCATCAAATGAGTCTCGAAACTCTCCTCCATTTTCAGGCTGCATGGGAAAAGCTTTCATGTAAATGTCATGCAACCTTTGCAGAAGCTTTGACGCATCAAGCGGTCCATCCTCATGCTTCATAGTGTTAGCTTCATTCTATTTCTCAAATATTGTCTTTCTCAGATCTTCATATCTTCCTTTCCAGTTATCTTCTTCCATATCCTTTCTTGCACTTTCTTCTTTGTCTTCTTCTTTATCTTCTTCTTTTTCATCTTCACTCTTCTCTTCTTGAACTATTCTTGTTATTCTATTCAGAATTTGCTTTCATTAGTGTATTGAACCTTGAAATTTTCATTGAACTGTACCAAAACAACAAAATATGTACTCAAAAATATGTTCTATGAAAACAAGTTTTTTCATGAGGTACATATCAATATACTGTAGGATAAAAAACATCATACATTCAATACATATCATTATATACTGTATGATAACACAACATCATAAATGTAGTAAATAAGTACATATTTTTCTTACCTCATATTCAGTTTTATCAATGTCTTTTTGGAGTTCAGCACATAACTTTGACAGATTCCATTTTGCAGCTCTCGGAACAAACATTTTTTCTGGAGTCGTCTTTATTTTCTCCGGTTCCAGCAAATATGTATGCTCTGCATACCAAATCTGTTTCAGAAAAAAAAATCACAAAAACAAAGTTAAAAGTAAATCATGATTTCATTGAGTAAACTACTAAAAAAAAAATTAGTACGTATTCTTACCAACAAATAGTTCAGACACCTTGTTGTACTCTCGACTGCGTTGACATTGTCATTCAATGACTTTTCAAAGTAAGAATGTACCAAATCAGGCCATGACACATTCTTCGCAGCTTCTGGATCCTCCACAAGACCTATGTACTTTTCATTCAAGGCATGTGCATCTTTTGTTGCGAAAAAAAAGTGATACACATGAAAAGGCATATAAGCCTTACCAGGTCTTCAGCATCTCTCACTTCTTGACTTTTTTTCTCAATCCCTTCTTCACTTCCTTCTTCACTTCCTTTTTCACTTTCTTCTTCTTCATCACTTCCAATTTCTTCATTTTCTTCATCACTTTCTTCTTCTTCAACATTCTTCTCAGTTGCTTGTTTTTTTCTTAGAATTTTCAACACTTCTTCCTGTATCCTCACTCTGTTAACCTTTTTTGTCTTTGGTACATCATCAAAGAACCTCCGGAAGAAAGCACTGTTTCTATATCCACCTTTAGATGTCAGCATTATATCTCCTGTCTTTTTGCTGCTCTTAGCATTCTACTTCTTCGGGAGTGGATGTTAGAATATGTGAAACTCCATGCCTTTTGAACTCAGATCTGAGCTCATCTGCAACTTTAATTCTCTTATAACACTTTATAAGATTGGTCACAGCAGTTTCATTCTTCATCCAGTGATCTGCACCCAGATTTGTGTACCAGAACATCAGGAAAAGGTTGCCATATGATTGCTCACTGATTATGCGCAACTGAGTTTCACTCAACTCAAGCTTTTCTACCTTGATTTCTTTAACAAGCGACTAAATCCCTATGAACCCACTTTTGTAGATCTTCCTAGCAGGTGTAGGCTTTGTGGTTTTCTTCACACCAACTGCATAATGAACACACTGTCAATATCCCTACAATATATCAATTTGTTATATTTTTTTTATATGTTGATATGTATCTGCTATATCATGAACAAAATATACATTGATATGTACTGATCCAATTCAAGATTAGAACAAAGTACATATCAATATATATTATCATGTATGCAAGATGTAGATGCTTTAGTATAGAACAATATACATCTATATATATGCTTTTATATCTATAGGATGAACAAAGTACATATCAATATATACTTATCCAATTCAATATCTAGAACAAAGTACATATCAATATGTACTTCCTGTATGCAAGATGTAGATGCTTTAGTATAGAACAGTATACATCTATATATATGCTTTTATATCTATAGCATGAACAAAGTACATATCAATATGTACTTATCCTGCAACCAATATCTAGATGTTATAACATGAAAATAAGCATACACTGATATGTACTAATCAGTATATACTAAAAACCAAGTACATATCAATATTTACCCTATGTTGCATGCTAGATCTATGTGCTAAAACATGAAAAATATATATATTGATATGTACCAATGATATATATTGGTACATATCAGTATATTTAACTCCTAGAACATGAACAAAGTAAGTTATATATTGATATGCACCAATGATATGTATCTTTTTAGGAAGAAACAACAACACCCTTCTTCTTTTTCTGTGATGTAGATGGAGAACGAACAACAAGAGCTTTGTTCTTCTTCTTTGTAGATGGAGAATCTACAACAGCTGTTACATTTTCTTCTGACGTTGTTGGAGAATCAACAACTTCATTCTGTTTCTTGTTTTTTGATTTTGCTGGTGAATCAACAGCAGTTTGTTTCATTGTTTTTGATCTTGTTTGAGAACCAATAACTTTTTTGTTCTTTTTCTGTTTTGATTTTGCTGGAGAATCAACAGCAGTTTGTTTCATTGTTTTTGATGTTGTTGGAAAATCAACAACTTCATCCTGCTTCTTCTTTCTTGATTTTTTGGGTATAGATTCTTCTTTAGAAGCTTTCTTGTTCTTCTTCTGTGGTGGATTTTTCGTTTTGTACCCATTTTAGATGGAATTTTTGAAGTAGTATAATGTTGACAGTAGGTTAGGTTTTAGTTGTATAATGCTGAAAGAAATCAAATGCTGTTAATCCTGTTGAGTTTCGGTTTTTGATCTATGTTTTTAAGGTTTTGATTTTCGATTTTTGATTTTGCCCTAGTTTTTAAGTTTTTAGGTTTTAATTTTGAGAGTAATAAAGTCGAGTGGTGTAACTGGTGTTGGTGGAGTAGATGAAAGTTTTTGCCCGTCAAGAAGTAGAGTAGTGTAGGAGATGGAGGACATAGGATCTCCATACGTGACTAGTATACGGGTAGAATGGTAATTGGGTTTTTTGAAAAGGTTTTTGGACTAATGGATAAGTGTGTTTCCGGGTAGACTAACCATTAACAAGATCCGGATTTTTCGGATGGTCCAACAAATGTCCCAAATAGAATAGCTACCTATTTTTAGGTAATGATCATTTTTCACTAATCTGGCCGTCAGAAACAACAAGAACCAAAAATTAACTCATGTCGCAACAACCCAATTAAAAATGCAATCCGTAGATAAGGAGAAACAACTACTAGAACATTTGTAGATATAAGTGCTCATATATAACATACACAAAAGAGAATCTAATACACAATATTATTTGATATCAAGAATGCCAACTATTAACAACCAATACTTTAGACTTAATTAAATAGTCATGATATACCCAATTCAAACTATCAAGTATCACCACATACAATGATTCAAAATATTTTTACTGTAAGCAATCAAACAAGAGTATTAGCTTGATACTCATTATAATCTTATAAAGCTCCCAGACATGCAGTCAGCTTTGTGAACTGTGAGACATAACTGGAATTTCCCATGTTATAGTGGCTTTACAGATCCATTTTATCTCATGAATATATCTCCCACTCTGCCCACTCAGAACCATAATTTACTGACTCCTCTTACCATTTCAGTCGACATCACTACTGAAAAAACCAAGAAACTTTAAGAATATCATAAATAAATTATACGATCTATCCAAGTTGTTCTACGACACCATATAAACTATAACTAAATATCTTGCATTTATTTGATATATCATCCCATAAGAAATGAATTCAGTACACTAGCATACACGTATTTTCGTTTCAGTCCTAGCATGATAACGACCGATTATAAAAGTTATACCAGCAAGACATAAGTATCGTCCTACTATTATGCCGTTCAAGCAGATCACAAGCTCGCTAAACAACCTCATGTTATATCTCCACTTGAAACAGGATCCAAGTTAATATTTCAATCGTTATTAGATAAATTTAAAGAACATTCAAAGATAGCCAAGCATTAACACCATCCAAACCTATATTCCAGTGCCATTTAAGAATTCTGATGTGAGATACTTCCATAATTCAATATATCAAAATTCATAACAACATGTAAGGTAAGTGATAAGAACCTCTAGCCATTTTTATCTCCTTTCGAGCATTTCATCGAACAGGTTGTGGACGATGTGATGTTGGTGAAGAGATAAGCTTCTATTTATAACTCTCTTTCCATGCAAACTCAAATTGGTAGACAACCCATCTAGTTCTATTTGTATCACGATTGTTGGGGATAAAATGAATCTCCCACGAAGTGATGTCATCATTTCTTGGGGCGACGTCATGGTTCGATCCCTATGTCATCATTTCTTGGGGCGACGTCATGGTTCGATCCCTATGTTATCATTTCTCGGGGCGACGTCATGGTTCGATCCCTATGTCATCATTTCTCGGGACGACGTCATGGATCGATCCCTATATCATCATTTCTTGGAGCGACGTCATGGATCGACCCCGATACGATGTCATCAAGTACGATACCCATCTTGGCACGACATGACATCACCATGTCCCGATACGACGTCATCAAGTACGATACCCATCTTGGCACGACGTGACGTCACCATGTCCCGATACGATGTCATCAAGTACGATACCCATCTTGGCACGATGCGACGTCACCATATCCCGATACGACGTCATCAATCTCGATGCACCAAGTCAATCCCGATAGACCAAGTCAATTCCGCACCAACTTTTGGATAAAGATAATATTGAAGATAAAGATGATAAGAACACGTGGCGAGCATAGAAGAATCTTCATCGACACGTGGCGAATTATGATGACATGTGGCGAAGGGCTTTTAAATAAATTGTCATATTTTTATATCTATAAATACAAGTTTAGAAACAAAGAAGGGGAGGACTTTTGGGTACTTCATTTTCAACTATAACAGAAAGATTAATGGAAATCTCTTGTGTGATCTTGTCTCATTTTTATGGCTCTTTTACTATGATTTTTGGTTGTTTTGGGTTGATGAGATTTCTGCCCAAACAATTTGGCGCTAGAAACAGGGACTGAGGAAAGGATTTATCCTACCTGAGATGAATGAGAGTTTGATGGTGTTCAAAGAAAGTATCCAGCTTGGACCCAGTAGCTGAACAATAAAAACAGAGTTGAAAAAATGGCATCGAAGAAAGAATCAAAGGAGCCTACATCATCAATCAATTCAAAAATGATGAGTTCTCTTTTAATCCAGGGGATTTCATTTTCAAATATCTCAATATGGAGTTTTAAAACAAAAGGTCATGAAGAAGTTTTATAAATACTACGATTGGTTCTTCAACAAAAATCCATTATTTTCTCTAAAATTTTGGCTCAAAATAACTTTTGGTTACAGATGTATAATAACTCAATCTTGCTTTACAAAACCCATCAAATGATTTTTGAAAACGTGGAACGTGAAAAATTTGGTTGATTTGGGGACTCTTGCCCTGTAAATTTCAACAATTTGGATCCATCATTCTTCAGTGACCCATCATCTCTTTCAATTTGAGAGATCAGTTCATAATAAAAACTGGTTACTCTTTTCTCTTATTTTGTTTACTGTTTCTGAGCTTTTATGATTAACCTTGTTTTAATATATGAAATATTAGAGCTTTTATCAAATTGAATTTGAGTTTTAATGGCATAAATGATTTCTCTGAAGTTTAAATTGCTTGTAGCCTTCTAAAACATGTCTTCCCATCTTCGTTCAAACCGTCAACAGAGTTTTTAAAATGGGCTTTTAATCTGTTTGTGAAAATGATTCAAAGAACATTTCATTACCCTCTCTTCTTCAATTGGGATATCAATGTAAAATTGACATTTTAGTTGAAATTTCTCATCAGCTGAAAGGCACAAACTGTGTCGTAGATGGGTTGATGGACCCTGCAGTCTCCACAGGCACTTATGTTCTAACCGGCAGCAGAACCACGAGATTCAACTCATCAAAAACATTGTTCTGTTCAACAAATAATAAGGGAATGGTCCATAATACTTTCTCAAAGAACTCTTCAAAGACCAATGCTGGAAATAATGGAACTGGTGGAGCAAGATTATGGAGTAATTTCTTGATACTGTTATGAGAAGGAGTACAGATGGTCATAACACTTCCAACTTCATGTTTGGGTGATGCAAGATTATGGAGTAAGAGAGTCTTGGGCTAAGCAATTTACCATTACTGATGACCGAGTATCAATAACAGGGTCTACCTTCTTTAGGCCAATATAGTTTTTTGAAAAAGATTTAACTATGGAGAAGTTCAACTAGTTGGTAAAATTAAGATTACCACGAGCACCAAAGGTACTTGTATGCAGTGATAGAGCTTCCAAGGGTAATCTCTGGGGAATTCAAGATTCACCTACTACTAGAAGGATTCATATAGCTGTCAATTAAGCTAAAGAGAAGGTCATGGATAAAACCCATGACTTCAAAGAAGCAGTTGAAGGTTCACACATGTGACTTTGATAACAGTGCCTCTACTGTAATCAAAGAAGAGATCATCCTTTTCTTCTCCAAGAATCGATATTACACGCTCATGAAGTCATTCTCGGCATCATGATTGGGGTATACCCATTATGAATAGAGCTAGCACAACAACTGGATATATTTGGGGATTTTTTTACTCTGTATACATTTTTACCATGTATACATTCAATGTCAAAAATTTGCAACATCCAATTTTAAACATGTCAAGAAATTTTCCTCTGAAATCTCATTTCAAATAAGGTTTCCTTACTTCTGAATTTTACAGATTTGCAACATTCGAATCATGTTTTATAAACCCATTCAATTAAAATTTCAAATTGATTTGGAAATTTTTCTCATCGGTTTGGTTTAGTTTTTCTTTGTAAATCAATTGCTACAAGTTTTATGATCATAAAAACGTTTTAAATGATTTAAATGAATGGGTTTGTGTGTGAATGATCAATAAGTGCAGGGAAGAAGTTTGAATGGTCTTAGAGGTCACCAGCAATTCCAGGGTGAAATCAACAACAGAATGCAGGCGTTTGTGAAATTTCCTGGTTTATCGTGGCTGAGCAAGTCTTTTTTTTCAATTTTGCAGATAAGTAACAAGTCTTTTTTAGACAGGTTTGTCATCAAGTATGAGCAAGAAGCTCCTGAACTATTGAAGCTCAAAGAACTCTGGTGTCATCCCTGTATGTGAAGTTGCCCGTGATGTTATTCCTGTCTCTACTAGGATAGCTAGAAAAAGTAGTTCTCTATCTCCTAGTATCATGCAATTTGGTTTGCTATGATATGCTGGAGTAGCATTGGGAGTATCCTGATTTTTTTTTCCTTACAGCAAGCTACTACATGAGGTCTGTAATCAGTAAAGAATGGCAACACTTCATGCCTGAACACAACATTTCGGCTGAGTATGTACCGGAAACAGCTGCTAAAAGATAGATCTTACAACTTTATCTATTTTATGATCAAGTTCTGCCATGATGTTATTTCTCTGATTAAAAGTATTTGATATAACTTCACCAAAGCATGCGCATCATGTGTTTGCATAACTCTTTGCTGGAAAACATGAATGCACATGCAGTGATAATATGACACTGACTCACTTCGTAACTAGTAAATACATCTCACACAATTACTCTTCAGTGAGTGGATCTTTTGAGAGCTTCTCATGTAGTCCACCCAAATTAAGCGGTACTTCCTTCATGCTCGGCCTTTTCTTTCCAACATATTGCAAGCATCTTTTTGGGAGTTTAGCCACAACCAAATCATCATCTATTTCTGTTTCATTTAGAACACGGCCATCTAATAAGCGCAGCACACTACCCAGCACCAGCATAGCCACAAATGCTAACATGACAAGAGAAGACAACAATGAATAGCTCAGCTGAAACCATAGTAACATGGCCTCAGCTGAAATCTCAACAGTAACTGGATGGAGCGTACTGGATGTTCTGTGCTATGATCCGTACAACGGTGATTGCGAATATATTTTGTGGTGACATATTCTGTTCTTATTGCCGGTTCAGCAATCTTTGAAGAATAAAGATTACTAAATCAAATGAAGAAATGATATGGTTAAATCAAAAAAATAATGGTTAAAGATTACATTAATGATCATAGCACTGGACAAGTTTCTTAATTATATTCTTAAACAAACCAGCAAGCTTAGCAATGTCATGGGCACCATACAAAAGAAGGACATTCTCAAGGCTGTGGATGCTGCTGGATCAAGTTCTGTGTTTGAATCATTCATGTTCGTCGTGCATAAAGTGATTCTTGTTCGTCGTGCATAAAGTGATTCTTGTTCGTCGTGCATAAAGTGAAGTGGAAAAATGTAAACATTTATTTCCCGCTCAAGACTAAACTTTCGAACCATCCAATCGTGTTGTTCGAAAGTGGAAAAGTTTGCCTGATTGCATTTCCCGCTCAAGGCATTCTTATGTTGTCAGAAGTTTTGTATGTCCGAACCAGTTCGAAGCTTTGCATGTCCGCACCAAACATGACCGCACAAGCTGTCGCGCTCCATGCAATCCTGATACGTTTCGGCAATTGGTATCAATCTATCAAGTGAATCATTTTTACACATCAAATTTGTTCCGGAATCGAAATACGGCAGAAAGCGAGAATGAATGATATAATAATTCTGATTTGACGATCACCACGATTTCCTTCAAAGAAATGCGGCAGCTACGCAATAATGTTGCACTGGGGGGCATGTTATAAAGAAATCAAAATTTTAGCTGTGAAATGAGCTAAATACTGCACGCCAATTAGGTATTTCATTTCAATAATTAACGCTAAATAAATAATATTTTTCGTCAATTATATGCCTTGTATTTCTTTATGAGCTTTCGAGCAAATCATAATTATTCCAGGAACATCATATTCTGGAAAAAAACGCTACAATTAGCGATATAATCAAAGAGCGCTCAAAATTATTCCAGGAACATCGTATTCTGGATAGCGTTGCGATTGACGACACAATCATATATAAAATGTAAACATCCTTAAAGAATTTCATTAACAACGAAATTCTTATAAAGAAGGGGTTCCTAATTATTGGTTTATCAATTTTCAAAGTACAGTTCGGGACCAACCCTGTATCTTACCCCTGGCTCGGGTTTGTTTCGTATGTGTGGGATCTCGAACAACATGATTTGAGGTAAAATATACTTCAATTCATGGTACTTAGAAAATCATATGATAACCAAAAAGATTACTAAATCAAATTTTCTTGTGCAGGAAACAACATTAAAAACATATCAAAATAAAGAAGAAAGAAGTTACGAAAGAAAATTCTTGATCAAGGAAAGCTAGATAAAACACAAAATGATGAAATTATAAAAGGCACGATCAAGCATCGGGAAGATTGGATCGAGATGGTGGTGGAAGAACCATAGGCACAGTGGTACGCTTGCTAAGCAATGAAGGATCGGACTGTGCACGTTCTAAAGCAGTATTAAAGGACATCGCAAAAAATTTCAATCCAGGGTTCAAAGGAATCTTGCGGTAGAAAACTAACGATCAGTATATATATATATATAATTTTATTTTTCAGGGGCAAAAATGCAACATAATATGGAAATGCATAAGCAACATCAACCCCCAAATAATGATTTGGGCGAGACGTAAAGTAATTTTCTTAAGAGTTTTTCTTCAAACAACTCTCATGAAAAGGGGGCAAGTTGTTGGGGATAAAATGAATCTTCCACGAAGTGATGTCATCATTTCTTGGGGCGACGTCCTATGTCATCATTTCTTGGGGCGACGTCATGGTTCGATCCCTATGTCATCATTTCTTGGGGCGACGTCATGGTTCGATCCCTATGTCATCATTTCTTGGGGTGACGTCATAGTTCGATCCCTATGTCATCATTTCTCGGGGCGACGTCATGGTTCGATCCCTATGTCATCATTTCTCGGGGCGACGTCATGGATCGATCCCTATGTCATTATTTCTTGGAGCGACGTCATGGATCGATCCCGATACGACGTCATCAAGTACGATACCCATCTTGGCACGACGTGACGTCACCATGTCCTGATACGACGTCATCAAGTACGATACCCATCTTGGCACGACGTGACGTCACCATGTCCCGATACGACGTCATCAAGTACGATACCCATCTTGGCACGATGCGACGTCACCATATCCCAATACGACGTCATCAATCTCGATGCACCAAGTCAATCCCGATAGACCAAGTCAATTCCGCACCAACTTTTGGATAAAGATAATATTGAAGATAAAGATGATAAGAACACGTGGCGAGCATAGAAGAATCTTCATCGACACGTGGCGAATTATGATGACATGTGGCGAAGGGCTTTTAAATAAATTTTCATATTTTTATATCTATAAATACAAGTTTAGAAACAAAGAAGGGGAGGACTTTTGGGTACTTCATTTTCAACTATAACAGAAAGATTAATGGAAATCTCTTGTGTGATCTTGTCTCATTTTTATGGCTCTTTTACTATGATTTTTGGTTGTTTTGGGTCGATGAGATTTCTGCCCAAACAACGATAAAGACCCAAAACTTCTGATCCTATAAAACTCTAAAACCTCTCTGAATTCCATCCGTTCGTCATCTATTTAAACAGCAGCAACATCGGACATGGACTGTTTTCCACAACCAAAAACTCACGGCAAAATCTAGCCTCTCGTCCAACACCTTTAACCGAATCCATATCAAACTCTAACCCAAATCACTGAGAAGTTAATGCTCAAATTCCTCCAAACCCATAATTCACTTCAACACCTCAAACCCAATTTCAATCGATCAAGAACATCCCCCATAACACCATTCATCAGATCTCCTTTTTTTGCCGTAATTTCGATCCCTAATTTCCAATTTCCAATCACCACAGACGAATCAATTATTTCCCTGCCTTTCTCTTGTTCTTCACAGACAATCGCGGAAACACCGATTTCTGTTACCTTGATCTTCATCTTTCTCCCTATCATCAAACCTAAAAGTAACAAACTCCCCTGGTTCACTGTCGAAATAGAAATTAACTACACGTTTAACTCATGTAGACGGGTATTTTAGGTAGAAAAAATTGGAAATTAAAAGAAACAAGATCGGACGATTTGTTTTGTCCGTATTTGTAACTTGTTATAAAAAGGCTGACTCATCCCTTTTCTAAGAGAAACTGGATTTTAGTGCCCTTTTCCCTTGTTTGACTGTTAAAGTTATGTCTATGTATTATTTATAATCTCCTTGATTGTGATTTGAGCTAGGAACAACACAACTCTTAAAATTATTTTGTTTAAATGCTTTTAAAATTATTGATTCATGATTTTGGTGTGGTTGACGATATACTATGTATGTGCATGATTATGTATTAGGCTCCGATTCATGGGCAATGAACCCTAAAAACCTTCTTGACGGGATACGAGTTATCCTTGGGAGTTGATGGTTGCCTTCCTAAACCACATGGGGCTCACTATGAGTTGATGGATGTCTCATATATGATTGCTAAACCCATGTGGGGATCCTTTGGCACGAGCGGATAATATAATTATTTATGATTATTGTTGTTGCAATATGGATAACATGATGTGAGATATGGATGTTGTGGTTAAAATCATGATTGTTTTTATTGAAGAGTTGAGAAATGTTTTTATTGCTTCTTTGCTCACTGAGTGTCAAAACTCACGTCGTATTATGACCAACAAATTCCAGATTTGATGCATGACAAAGAGTCGATGAACGTCGATCCTAGAGAATGACTTTAGATGTTTAAAGTTGTCGTTTATACTTAAAATTCTATTTTAAGATGTAATTTTAAAGCTGCAAAATCTTGTATGACAATGCGTTGACTGTGGATATCTTCTAATCCGTAATAGGTCTTGGTATGAATCTTTTTGTAATAAATTTAAAACATTCTTAGTAACATTTCTTGTAAGTTGTAGAATTTTCTGAGTTGTATAAGTATTTTAAATATAATTCTTTATACCTTGATCATCCCAGGCTTTAGACGAAGGCTTTTCAATGGAAGAGTTAAAATGAGAAGGTTTCCCCAGATTTTCAGTATCAATGGACGTAGAATACCAAAAGGAGTTATTCATATTCAAGCAAGTTTCAAAAATACCATTGTAACAGTTACAGATGTACGAGGTCGGGTGGTTTCTTGGTCCTCCGTCGGTACTTGTGGATTGAGGATGTTAAATCTAGAAAATATCTGACAGTTTAAAATATATCATGAATATCCTGTTTTTAAACTATGATGCACTGAATTTTAGACCAAAATCTCTTCTGAGAAAATGAAAAACTATCTTTTATATTTCTAAAGCCTCATTTAGAGTTGTTTTTGATTTGATATGAATTTTTCAAAGTAGACTGTCAGAATTTTCGTTTTCTGTTGTGCTGGTCAACTATGCGTTTGACCTTAGTCTCAGGGTATTTATCATAATCCATAAATTCTTGAAAACTCATATATAACTTATTTTTAAGTATGGATTTCGAATATATATTAATTTTTTGAATTTATATGAATACCATAAAATTATAAGAATGCATCGTTGTTATTTTCAATTTTGAAAATCATTGTCGGAAACTTATTTTTATAGAATGGATTATTAATCTTCGACGGTGGATCTAAATTTTCTTGAAATCTTTAATGTCTTGTGGTTTTAATGGTTTTAAAAAATCTCAATTAATAGACGGTTAGATTTTCTAAATAATTTTCAAGTATCCGCTGCGACAGATTAGTTAATATGCATAAATAACATGTGGCTCAATAAATCATTTGTTTAAGCTTGGGATAGTTAACCGAGTTTTGGCTATGATATAAACGTAGCATCTCGGGTTTTTGGGTATTGGATTTGGTCCAGAATCCGAGCACAAAAATTGGGGTGATACAGAAATGTTGAGATGATCTCTAGTTACTCATTGAAGACCTGGAAACGTACTGAAGAGCAAACGAAGACATCATCCTTCAGATTGAGGTTAGTGGCTATTGACTTGACTTGTTCAGTTTCTATCAAGTTCTTACAGTCATATTCATTAAAAACATACCATGTGAATTTTGTTTACATGTCTTAGTATATTGATGATTTAATCATTATTTATGTTCAAAGCATCAAGATGAAAGATATTCTTCGTTGTATTAACAACTTATTGCATTGAGTTACGCAATATAGTTTTCTTTACTTTCGTGATTCGGCATACCACTAATAAGATACTTGTTATTAATTATTGTTAAACTTTATACTTGAATTTGTACGTTGAAAACATGTTAAAAGCAATATCAGAAACATGTGTTAAAGGTAGTCTAAACTCAAATTAAGTTTCGAACAATTCAGAAATGATCGCAGAACCGATCCTGAATTGATTCTGACTTATGTTTTTCGAATTTTCTATTAGATTCTTAATGGATTTCGATGTCGACATAAGTTGGAATAGAAAAGTTCATATGCAAGACATATTGAACACTTAACTCTAATATATTATTGTTCATATTTATTCCTTTCATACTCAAGGCTAGATCCTAATTAGTATCTGAGATTGATTTTGAGACCATTATTGGAATCGATATTTTATTTCCTTTCATTAATTAGCAGAGTGCCTAATATGTACGCAAATGTATATATTTAGAGAGAGGCTACACGATCAATTTAGAGTGCCTATAGCTATTAACACAATCTGCATTCTTCATTCTCTTTCGGAATGGAAAGTAGAAATACAACTTCTATATTTCTGATAAAGGGCATATTCGATTTTACGATTTCTGCCTTAGTCAAAAATCCACCATCAACATTAAGTCCCCTGCTTTGTGCGGAACAATAATATTTCGTGGTAAGAAGTAGATATTAACAGTATATCTAACAAATACTTAAAATTTGAAATTTAATTCAAGAATAGGATAATGACATAGCTTTGTCTATTCCAAGAAATATCCTCGATGTAGGCTTGGGATTTAGACGTATTAGACTCTCTTGTGAGCAAACAAACGCCAATAGTTAGGGTTTGCTAGTGATAACAACAGTAAGGCAGCAATAGATAGGAGTTAGAACACCGGGATGATGATTTGAGTTGTAGTTGGTGGCAACAAGGTTGGAAATAACGGAAGCCAGTAAGAGAAGCTGATGGTAGATCAGAGTTGCGGATGTGGATGGCAGTGGAATCTAGTGCTCTTGTCGTATATTGAGTGTATCAATTCTTTAAGTACATAAGATCCATTGGCTTTATCTCGTATCAACGGTAACACTAAGCAATATGGATGACAACAATAGCGGTATGAGTTTAGAAGGTATCATGCCACAATAGCGGAGCAATGAGGATACAAGGTTGATGATGTTTTCCAATGTGATGAATTATCTTTGGATATGGGTCTCTGAAGAAGTCGAGTCTCCGAGTAGCAAGATCTTTGAGAAACTTGGTCTCTAAGAGAGATGAAGACCTTTAAATCTCGTCTGGACATTTCTGTTTGCACACTATTCCCTCCAGGTGTTATAGAAACTTTATAAAATATTGGATTTCGATGTTTGATGGCAAGTTTTGAAGCCAAGAGATTAATATATCATATGCAAAAAGAATCACTTAATTTGAAGTTGTATAGGTTAGTCAAACATGTACGTTCATTTGTAATTAGTAATCCCGTACAATTTTGACATACTTGATTTTCTTCGTTATAAAAGTTATATATCTTAGTCTGTGTATTCGATTGGCGTGCCCTTTTAGTATGTTGTAGTAGATACATAGACGAACACTTTTTATGAGGATGTGTTGCATTATTCCTCACCGATTGTTGCCGGTTTCCGAGTTTGTGGGATGCAAAGGTAATAGTATGAGCAACAATGACGACTAGAAAAGCTAATGAAGCTGGTGTTGGCGTTGTGATATGTTGGTGTATGAGGATGGTGGGCTAGATGGATCTCATGTGTAAGAGTTGTAGGAACGTTTTGTAGAATACTCTGACATCTGCTAGTCCTCCATGAGAGTTTTGGGGTAAGTTTATATTCATACATATCCATGTTTTCATGTCTTGATATGAACTTCTTGTGCTCAAAGCATCCTGAGCCATCAGAGCTATATTCCAAATTGAAAGTTGAAGAAGCAGATTGAATAGTTGATGAAGATAGCATGACCAACATGGATCAAGCCAAGTATCATAAGCAAATCATGAGATTTATCTTCAAAATCAGTATGATGAACTCGTCATTGAATCCCTTGGTAACAATGGCTTGCAAACTATCATTTAAAAAGTTGAGAGCAAAGAGCCTGAGTTTGAAGTGAGTGTGTTCGTTGAGGAGAGATAATTTCTACCCACTTACTAAAGTACTGAATGGAGTAGCTATCTACCTAGGTAGAGTTGGATTGATCTTCCCAACAAGATCAAGTCCCCAAGCGTAGGACGAAGTGTTAGTCGACTAGGGAGATATGTTGAATAAGGTTCTAACGAATGTGACATTTACGAAGGAGTGATGTTGCATCTGCTTCAAAGGCCAATAGGGCTTCATATTCCCCCAAGCGTTGTGAAAATCTTAATTCTCTTGGGGTAAATTTCGGTTAAGATGTCGGCTTTTACACACGATGGAACCAGAAGTGGAACCAGCTTAGAGCATGGGTGAGTAGTTGCACACTCAGTCCAACTGGCTCCCAAGCCCAATTTTGCTTATTTTGGTTTATTTTTAGTATAAATTCTAAGAATTGCTGTTTAATCCAATCTACAAGACCCGGTTAGTGTATGGTCCACCCATCCAACTCCTTTTACTCGCTAGTCCAAAAATTTGGACCAAATTTCTCACTCACTCATCCATCTCACGTGTAAGGAACATAAATTATTTTTTAAATATTCCAAATTTACCCTTTCTCCATTAAAATGCTTAAAACATTCTTCTAACTCAGATCTATTTTTATGTTTTCAGTTTCTTCACTAATAGAGGGAGAGCTCTATCGATGGGGGATTGATAAACAAAAACCAGATAAACTACGTCAATCAGCTCCATCTTTATAAAATTTCAGATTTGTCCTTTGTTCTCTGCTAGTGTTTCTAGGGTTTCGTTTGAATATCATTTTAATGCTCCCTAATCACCTTCATCTTCATCCAATCCAGGTATGTTCTATAATAAGTGATGGTAAAGAAATGAAGTAAGTGAAGAAGGAGATGAAGATTCACGAATAGATCCATGAAAAAAAAAAAGAAGGAGGAGGAGTTATAAATTTATTAATTTTGGGTTTTGCTCTTTATACTTTTTAATCTTCTTTTTCATCTAGATCTAATGCTCAATATTGGAAGACGAGGGTTGTCTCTTCACATGACATGGCTCAATCGGTATGATGTGGTTTTTTATTTGGTTTACTTTTATTTTTCTTAAAATCATGGTTTAATAGCACTTTTCCTTCAGTACATATTGATATGTACTGTTGGACCATATATTTTTTCCTTCGATACATATTTTCCTTCAGTACATATCAATATATACTGTGAGATCATACTTTTTTTCCTTCAATACCTATTTTCCTTTAGTACCTATCAATATATATTATAGGATCATAAACTGTTTCCTTCAATACTAATATTCCTTCAGTACATTTGATAGGTTCGTAAATAGTGGTAAACAATGGTTCGTTCAAGACTTGTGAAGATTTGTTTTTAAATATAATTTTTAAAATAGGAAAACTTAAATAAAATATAACAAGATTGAGAGTAAATTGAGGCCAAGATTCCACTATTTTCCAAATTTTAAAGTGATTCAATTCAATAATTATAATTAAGTAATTCTTACGTTTAATTCGATTCTGAAATATTGCAACAAGTAGATTTTTAAAACAACAATTGTATAACAAAAGCATGGAACATCTAAAACCTAGGCCAAGCATGTACCTTCTAATGAAATCACAATTGCTTAATAAATATCATTAAATCAATTTTTAACCAAGGGAAATAATCATAAAAGAATTGCATAAATTAATTAAATAAATATTACCACTTAATTATTGGAGAAATAGCTTCCTCCGTCGCCCCAGTGATGATGATTATCTCATTGTATTGGAAAAACCCTCAAAAACATATTTCATAGCTCAAAAAGTGCTTACAATGGTGAAATAATGGTAAACACAGGAGATTTGATACGCTTATAAGCGTTACAGATAAGTGTTCTCTACGTTACAGAAGAAAGAAAAGAAAACATGAGAAAAGAACGGACTTCAGGTGCTGTTGAAGTAAGACTGCTTCAGTGCCTGCGTCATCGACACTATCAACGACGCTTTACTGACGCCTTATGTTCTTCCTCTTCTCTTTCACCAGCAGAAAACTATTTTTCATGGAATTTTTTTTGGTGCTCTGGCTTTCTCCTGGGCTCTCCCCAATACTCTCCCCAATACTCTTTGCCCACTTTATGACCCTCGACACTCTTTTATACACCCATAACACCTCCCAAATCTTCTCATTTAATCTTCACAAAATTCTCTTTTAAAAGAGAATAATTAATATCCGGGTATTTTTTTTCTTCTTCAATTTTCGTGATATGATTTGATATTCTGTCTTGATTTTGATTTCATCATCTTCTAAAGAATAGATACTGCTGAGACAATAATCCTGAGAGAATAAATCTTTCATTCAAATCAAACCCGAGAGTTTAACTCGAGAGAAATATTCTTCCTGATATGTTTGTTTGGATTGATCCTAATTTAATTTCACGTATCTTTTGATCATGTGCAAATCAATCTTGATAAAGCCAGTATATTCTATGTTTAAACCCCCAAAATCACGTAAAATATCTTCATAAATTCAAACTCAGATTTATGGAAGAGAAAAATAGTTTCCCTCCTAATTTTGAATTTGAAATAGGTGGGTGCCCGTAATCCAAGACATGGATGCCTTTATAAATTCTGGAAGGGTGCCTTTAGTATTTTTGGGTGCCTTTATAACTTTTTGAGCCAATTTTTCCCAAATATTTATTTCTTCAAAAATACCTAAAAATACAATAAAATGACAATATTAGTACAAAATTGAGTTCCAACACTATAAAGATTGAGAACGAATTAGACACATAAATGTGTCTATCAAATACCCCCATACTTATTATTTGCTAGTCCTCGAGCAAATCTAATCTAGAAAATAAAAACCAATATTAATTCACTTTCACAGGCATCGCGATTGCACTTAGCGTGTGCAATAAGCCTTTAAACCCCTAGGTGTCCCTAGTGGACGAGTTTTGTCTCGTGAGGGTTTACAAGAGATATACCCACAAAACCTTTACTCCAAACCCTAGCTACATATGAACGATTGAGCATAGACACTAAACAAACTATTTAGTTGGCATACTAAATTCTTCTTCTATAAGAATCATTACCCTATATGATTCCAATTGTTGTACACGAGTTTTCACTTAGCGTACTAAAATTCACAAAAGAATTCAAAACTCTACTTAAATAGTCGTTCAACCATGATACTCAGAATCTATCAAAGTACAATCACATGGAAAGATTTATAAGATGGATATAGACAAAATGAAGTTTGCGCGGGTTGACTAAGATGAACGGTTTTTCCCATATCTTTCTAAAAGTCAGTGCCAGGATGAATGGCTTGAGATACGCTCCCACTAGTCTTATTCCTTAAACTAATATCGACTCAGCTGGTATATACAAGGGTCCCAGCGGTCGATTTACTGAAAATATTTTCTATGTATTGACAACCTGATTGGATTAAATGAATCCAAGTGCATGCTCCTTATCAGCATCGTACATGATAGTTTTCATGGATCCTGCATTCCACGCTTGCTTAGGCGACGAAGACAGGGAAAACACACATATATTCCTATCAAAGTGTCAATATTTTTATTTATTTTTTGGATAATGGTCTAAATAATACAATAATGGGGCTTGATCTCAAACACTTCATTTTGGCGGTGATAACAATTCGATATTGGTGCCCCACCAAATCACTTAGAGAACACACAAAAATTGCAAAAATAAAAACAGAAGGTGATATGGTCAAGATAGATTCCGAGATATGGTGACAACTATCATGTTATTTCTAACACCTGAGCTAGGCATCCTTTTCTGAATAGATCATTTAGCTGGGCACACCAATTCCTATAGAAAAAGAGCTAAGTTTCCATCTACCTAGAATGGTTAGTGTCATCCTGAATTGTTCACAAGTTTATAAAAAGTTTTATTATTTCAACTAAAAGTTTTTCCCTTACCCCCAAACTTAAACCTAACATTGTCCTCAATGTTTCAAATTAAAATGCAATACCAAAAATGTAGGTAACTAGAGGAATAAAGAGGTAAGTAAGAAAGATAGTATGTGGGTGAAGTGTAACAATCCTTCTTTGGAGAATAAGACAGAAATATAAAAACAAAAACCTACAAAAACTTACTTATGTACAACAACATCCTTGAAGGTCAATCAAGGTAAGCAGGGACCTCCTCAACATCACCTGCAGGAAAAGGCTCTAAAAAGGGTTTCAATCTCTGACCGTTAACCTTTGAAGAACTACTACCATCCAGTGTCTCAATCTCAATAACACCATGAGGATAAACAGTACGGACTATAAAAAGGACCCGTCCACCGAGAGCGTAACTTCCCGGGGAATAGATGCAAACGGGTATCATACAGAAGAACTTTTTGACCTGGAGAAAATGACTTTCTTAAAATATTTCTATCATGCACAAGTTTCATTTTGTTCTTATACTCCTTAGCATTATCGTATGTATCTCTACGAATCTCGTCCAACTCATTGAGCTGGAGCTTCTTGTGATCTCCCGCCTTGTCAAGCGAAAAATTAAGTTGCTTTACAGCCCAATATGCTCTATGCTCTATCTCGACGGGTAGGTGACATGCCTTGCCAAAAACTAGACGATAAGGTGACATTCCAATGGGGGTCTTAAATGCAGTACGGTAAGCCCGTAACGCATCAGGAAGCCTCAATGACCAGTCTTTCCTATTAGGATTAACTTTTTTCTCTAAAATACGTTTTATCTCCCTGTTGAAAACCTCTACTTGACCACTAGTCTGTGGGTGATATGGGGTAGTTAATTTGTGGGTAATACCATATTTCTTCATAAAAAGCCTAAATGGTTGATTACAAAAGTGCGACCCTCCATCACTAATTATAGCCCGCGGTGTACCAAAACATGCAAATATGTTATCATTCAAAAACTGGACCATAACCTTGTGGTCATTTGTTCTACACGAAACCGCCTCAACCCACTTAGACACATAGTCTATAACGACAAGGATGTAAAAATAACCAAAGGAATTAAGAAAAGGACCCATAAAATCAATGCCCTACACGTCAAAGACCTCAATAACTAGAATAGGGTTCAAAGACATCATATTTCTACGGGAAATGGTTCCTAACTTCTGGCAACGCTCACAAGTAACACAGTAATGGTGGGTGTCTTTAAAAAACGAAGGTCAATAGAATCCACGCTGCAATATCTTAGAAGCGGTTTTCTTAGTACTAAAATGACCCTCACAAGCATGATCATGACAAAAGAAAATAATACTAGACCGGTCATTCTCAGGTATACATCTCCTAATAATCTGGTCTGGACAATACTTAAATAGATAAGTATCATCCCAAAAGAAATCCTTAACCTCAGCTAAAAACCTAGAACGATCTTGTTTACCCCAATGTTGGGGCATTCGACCGGTAACAAGATAGTTCACTATATTCTCATACCAAGGTAATTGGGAAACAAGGAAAAGTTGTTCATCAGGAAAACTATCCGTCACAAGAGGGGAATCATCAGGGAAATCAAAAACAAGCTAGACAAGTGGTCCGCTACTATATTTTCTGCACCCTTTTTGTCTCTAATTTCTAGAGAAAATTCTTGTAACAAAAGGATCCATCTAATCAATCTAGGTTTAGTATCCTTCTTAGACAGAAGATACTTCAAAGCAGCATGATCAGTAAAAATTATGACCTTAGAACCTAAGAGATAGGATCTAAACTTGTCTAAGGCAAAAACAATGGCTAACAATTCCTTTTCTATGGTGGTGTAGTTCATTTGGGCATCATTCAGGGTTTTTCAAGCATAGTAAATCACATGAAGTAATTTGTTTTCTCGTTGACCTAGCACAACACCAATAGCATAATCTGAAGCATCACACATGATTTCAAAGGGTAGGTTCCAGTTAGGTGCCTGGACTATGGGGGCGGTAGTGAGTAAAGTCTTAAGCTTCCCAAAAGCCTCTAAAGAAGCATCATCAAAGACAAACTCAATATCTTTTGCAAGCAAATTGCAAAGAGGTCTAGAAATCAAGCTAAAATCCTTAATGAATCGACGATAAAAACCGGCATGCCCTAAGAATGACCTAATATCTCTTACGGTTTTGGGAACCTCTAAATTCTTAATAAGGTCAACCTTGGCTTTGTCTACCTCTATACCCTTAGAAGATACGATATGCCCTAAAACAATTCATAATTGAACCATAAATGACATTTCTCCCAATTAAGCACTAAATTCTTTTCCTTACATCTAGTCAACACTAATGTCAAATGATGCAAGCAGTCATCAAAAAATGAACCAAACACTGAAAAATCATCCATAAAGACCTCTAAAAACCGTTCTACCATGTCATAAAATATACTCATCATGCAACGCTGAAAAAGTAGCGGATGCATTACAAAACTCGAAAGGCATGCGTCTATACGCAAAGGTACCAAAGGGACAGGTAAAAGTAGTTTTCTCTTGGTCTTCTGGGGCAATAACAATCTGATTATAACCATAGTAACCATCTAACAAGCAATAATGACTATGTCCAGATAATCGTCTAGCATTTGGTCGATGAAAGGAAGGGGAAAGTGGTCCTTCCTTGTGACCTTGTTCAATTTTCTATAATCAATACAAACACGCCACCCCATGGTCACTCGGGTTGGGATTAATTCATTTTTTTCATTCTGGACTATATTGATACCTGATTTCTTGGGAACAACCTGAACGGGGCTGACCCACTTACTGTCTGAAATGGGGTAGATAATACCCGCATCTAACAACTTAAGCACCTCAGTTCGAACTACTTCTTTCATGTTAGGGTTCAGTCGACGTTGCATCTCCCTAGAAGGTTTGGTGTCATCCTCTAAATGAATCTGATGCATACAAACAGTAGGACTTATACCCTTAATATCTGCTAAAGTACACCCCAAAGCTTCCTTGTTGTCTTGAAGTACGGTCACTAGCCTACTTTCATGATCACTATCCAAGTCGGATGCTACAATTACATGTACAGTCTCGGATGGGCCTAAAAACACATATTTCAGAGTATCTGGCAATGGTTTGAGGTCCAACTTAGGAGGCTCTTCTAAAGAAGGAATTAAGGTAGAATTAGAAACTGGTAGTGGTTCGAACTTAGCTTTCCATCTATTAGTATCTAACACAGGGGTAGAGTCTAACAGAGCATTCACTTGATCAATGATGCTAACATCGTCGAAATCTAAGACAGAATGGGTTAAACAATTCTCTAGTATATCTTCAGATAAGATGTTTGGTAATGATTCCTGAACTAATGTTCCTATCATGTTCACCTCTTCAATGCACGTGTCATCTAACTCAGAGGGTTGCTTATATGGAAAATATTCAGTTCAGTATTCATATTACCAAAAGACAAATTCATAATACCATTTCGACAATTAATGATCGCATTAGATGTAGCTAAAAACGGGCGACCTAATATCACAGGTATCTGGTGTTCTGGGTCAGGAACAGGTTGGATATCTAGGATAACAAAATCTACAGGATAAATAAACCTATCGACCTCAATAAGAACATCTTCGACAATACCACGAGGAATTTTAACAGACCTATCAGTTAACTGAAGTGTTATCTGGGTAGGTTTTATGTCACCAAGTCCTAGCTGGAGGTACACATGATAGGGAAGTAAGCTCACACTAGATCCTAAGTCGAGTAACGCTTTCTCCACATCGTAGTTACCTATGGTGCAAGAAATGGTAGGGGAACCTGGGTCTTTGTACTTAGGAGTTGTGTTGTTCTGGATAATTGAACTCACATGACTAGCTATAAAGGCTTTTTTTTTGTACACTAAGCTTTCACTTTCGCGTACAAATATCCTTAAGGAACTTGGCATAAGTAGGAATCTGTCTAATTGCATCTAATAAAGGAAGATTGATGTTGACTTGCTTAAAAATATCCAATATATTATTAAAGTTGGATTCCTTCCTAGTTGGTACTAGAAGTTGTGGGAATGGGGCTTTGGCCACAAAATCAGGCTCAGCGGGAACCGCATTGGACTCTTTAGAGACTTTATCATTCTCTTCAACTATATGCTCAGAAGGGTGAACTACAACACGTTTACTATCGGGCAAGGTTACCTATACCACTCTACAACTCCTAAGGGTTTTAATTGAATTCACATGGTTTGAGGATCTCTCAACAGAAAATAACTCATGAACTCCTCTAGAGTTGGGTTGTGGTTGACTAAGGAACTTTCCTTTTTATCTCAACGATTTATTCAACTGACTAAATTGGGTTCGTAAATCGTAAATAGCCTGAGAGTTAGCCTGGATCATCTTTTTATTGTCTTCTAAATTTTGTTCAATCGATTGCTGAAACTTAGCAGTGTGATTAGTTAACAAGGTGACAGACTCTGCTAAACTCATGACCGTCTTTTCTAACGGACTCTGAAATTATGCTGGTCCAGAAAGATTCTTAGTATAACCAAAACCTGGGGGAACCTGAGGGTTACTAGACTGACCTTGATTTTGGCCCTTAGACCAAGAAAGGTTTGGATGGTTTCTCCAACCAGGGTTATAGGTTTCTGAATATGGATCAAACTTCTAACGATTATCATATCTAGTGTTATTGTAAAGAATATGGGCTTGCTCTTCAACAGTCTGTCCTTTCCAATATGACTTGAGTTCTATTCCACAACTACATTGACTTAATTCTAATGCTTCTAACCTTTTTTCTATAGCTGCAATTTTGGCATCTGATTCAAGAATTCCATCTACCCTATTGACATTACATCTTCTCAGTAAAAATTTTCTATGGGGTTCCTTACTATATTCCCATTGATGGGTCTTTTCGGCAATTTCATTCAAAAATATCATTGCCTCATCAACAGTTTTACTATCAAAACTCCCTGTACACAATGACTCAACCATGGTCGTTGTTGGGTAATCTAGCCCTTCGTAAAGGATCTGGACTAGTCTAAGCTTTTCTAAACCGTGTTGGGGACATTGTGTTAATAAATCGTTGAACCTTTCCAAGTACCTATGCAAAGATTCTCCCTCTTGCTGCACAAATGTGGAAATCTCCTGCCTAATAGATGATATTTTGTGCCTAGGGAAAAATTTAGGTAAAAAGGCAGTGGTAAGTTGTTCATATGTCTCGATGGATTCAGATGGCAAACTATATAACCAAGATTTGGCCTTGTCTCTCAGGGAAAAGGAAATAACCTAAGTTTCAAAGCTTCATCAGACATGTTGTGAATTCTTAGGGTACTACATATTTCTTCAAAACCCCTAATGTGAAAGTAAGGGTTTTCATTTTCATTTCCTAAGAAGATTGGGAGCATCTGTATGGTCTCAGGTTTTAACTCATAGTTTGCTTGAGTTTCAGCTAACTTGTTACATGATGGGCGAGAAGTGCTAGTGAGATTCAACAAATATTTTAAGGTTGTCATTTCTGGCACAACCGGAAAATTAGGAATAACTTCCTCACTAAGAGACAAATTCTCAAAACTAAAGTTTCCAAAAATCGGGCTTTCAAAAGAAGGGTTTCCTAAATTCTCAATTTCAAAAACAGAGTTTCTATTCTTGTCACTGATCAAACGACCAATAGAATCTCTTCTCCAGGCACGCTCACTCAAGATTTTAGGTGGCATGGGCATGCAAATAAATAACTCATAATTGGAAGGGAATTCTAAACAAACACAAACAAGGCCGACTCAACCAAATCAAACCTATTGAATCTAGCAAACAAAAAGCATGATGGCTCCACTTAGATTGTTTCTAGACCAACTTCTATTCTTCCAAAAGGCAACTAGTTACAGTTTTAGCGAATCTCTCAAAACGATCCGAATTAAATTAAGTCGAATAGAAACAGGATAAGCTCTAAGGAGCTTTGATAATCCTGTCTCTTTGGAAACTTTTCCCTGGGTTACAAGGCGGCTCTAATCAACTTAAAATAATCTTCCTGAAATTTAAGTTAGGCTAACAAAGTAAACAATACAGTCCTTTTGAATGATTGTATAATAAGCTTGATACCCTATCGGTCTTCTTTCTAGTCAAATTTTAAGGATTAGGTTTGCGTTAGGTAATGTGTTCCTAAGGTGGGCAAGAAGGAAACAGTGATGAAATCCGCGTCCTTATCTTATACGGCCAATCCTTTCCCTTTACTAGAAAAGTAAATTCTGTATTCAAGTCCTCAACATATATGCATTACGAAGGAATACAGAAAACCCACTGACAGGGGATCCGTGGGTGGTTAGAGTCTTACCTCCCGTTCCAGATAGGCGATGAACCGTTGAAGCCGACTCAGGCCACCGACTCCTATGTCAGTGTACGAACCCGAGGGGCAGAGACAATATCGTAATTGTCTTCCTTCCTTGTGCAGTTTATATTTAAATACCCTTCCGTAGGGTTTAAAATAATAATAAAGTTCAGTCCAAAGTCCAAAGTCCAAAAATAAGAAAAAACTGAAAAAATACCTAGAATAATTACAAAAATAATAAGAATTTCCTAATACAGTTTTCTAAAAATAAAAACCCTAAAAAAAAATCTTGTCTTCTTTTTCCGTTCTTTTCAATTTTTCTTTGACTCCAAGTCTTTAATCACTCAATATAATCTTTGGATCCAATTTCTTTTTGAACCAAAACCTCTGATACAAAGAAAAATACCGAAAAACGTAAAGTAGAACAAATAAAAATTAAAAATAAATTAAAAATTTAATTAAACAAACTAACCTAAAAAAATCTAAACACAATTCTAAAAACAAGTCCGCGTCGGCGGCGCCAAAAATTGATGGGTTTGTAAATAGTGGTAAATATTGGTTCATTCAAGATTTGTGAAGATTTGTTTTTAAATCTAATTTCTAAAATTAGGAAAACTCAAATAAAATTTATAACAAGATTGAGAGTAAATTGAGGCCAAGATTCCACTATTTTCCAAATTTTAAAGTGATTCAATTCAATAATTATAATTAAGAAATTCTTACGTTTAATTCGATTCTAAAATATTGCAACAAGTAGATTTTAAAAAAAACAATTGTATAACAAAAGCATGGAACATCTAAAACCTAGGCCAAGCATGTACCTTCTAATGAAATCACAATTGCTTAATAAATATCATTAAATCAATTTTTAACCAAGGGAAATAATCATAAAAGAATTGCATAAATTAATTAAATAAATATTACCACTTAATTATTGGAGAAATAGCTTCCTCCGTCGCCCAGTGATGATGATTAGCTCATTGTATTGGAAAAACCCTCAAAAACATATTTCATAGCTCAAAAAGTGCTTACAATGGTGAAATAATGGTAAACACAGGAGATTTGATACGTCTATAAGCGTTACAGAGAAGTGTTCTCTACGTTACAGAAGAAAGAAAAGAAAACAGGAGAAAAGAACGGACTTCAGGTGCTGTTGAAGTAAGACTGCTTCAGTGCCTGCGCCAGGGACACTTCACTGACGCCTTATGTTCTTCCTCTTCTCTTTCACCAGCAGAAAACTATTTTTCCTGGAAATTTTTTTCCTGGATTTTTTTTCGGTGCTCTGGCTATCTCCTGGGCTCTCCCCAATACTCTCTGCCCACTCTATGACCCTCGACACTCTTTTATACACCCATAACACCTCCTAAATCTTCTCATTTAATCTTCACAGAATTCTCTTTTAAAAGAGAATAATATCCGGGTATTTTTTTTCTCTTCAATTTTCGTGATATGATTTGATATTTTGTCTTGATTTTGATTCCATCATCTTCTAAAGAATAGATACTGTTGAGACAATAATCCTGAGAGAATAAATCTTTCATTCAAATCAAACCCGAGAGTTTAACTCGAGAGAAATATTCTTCCTGATATCTTTGTTTGGATTGATCCTGTATTAATTTCACGTATCTTTTGATCATGTGCAAATCAATCTTGATAAAGCCAGTATATTCTCTGTTTAAACCCCCAAAATCACGTAAAATATCTTCATAAATTCAAACTCAGATTTGCGGAAGAGAAAAATAGTTTCCCGCCTAATTTTGAATTTGAAATAGGTGGGTGCCCGTAATCCAAGGCGTGGGTGCCTTTATAAATTCTGGAAGGGTGCCTTTAGTATTTTCTGGGTGCCTTTATAACTTTTTGAGCCAATTTTTCCCAAATATTTTTTTTCTTCAAAAATACCTACAAATACAATAAAGTGACGATATTAGTACAAAATTGAGTTCTAACATTATAAAGATTGAGATCGAATTAGACACATAAATGTGTCTATCACATATCAATATGTACACTTGGATCAATATGTATTGTGGGATCATACGCTTTTTCCTTCAGTACATATTAATATGTCCTTTGGGATCATACGCTTTTTCCTTCGTACATATTAATATCTACTGTTTGGATCAATATGTATTGTAGGATCATATACTTTTTCCTTATGTACTATAAGATCTTCTTCTTCTTTTCTTTTTCTTCTTCTGGACCGATAACACAATTTCTTCCAGATTTCTTTGATGATTTAGGTTTGTTGTTGAGTATCGATTCTTTTTTCGGTTTATGTTGATGATTTTCTCTTTTTCAGATTTGATTTTCAATTGGGGGTTTTTAGATTTGATTTCGGTGCCCTAATTAATATGTTGGTTTTGATTTTCAGTTTTCAGGTGCTTTCAGAAACTGTTTTGAATTGGTTTTTGAGGTCGTGGCTGGTTCACAAGTGAATAACAATGGGCAGTGAAGTAATTTTCACTTTTCAAAAGGTTTTAGGACCTCCGGTTCACTGTAGTTAATTTCGGCCGATACGACCAAAATATCGCCGGTTTTACCGGTATCGGCCATCACCCAATACGAAATAGCCTATACCAGTAGAACGTTTTTTGCCCGAAAATATTGACCGATACGGTTTAACCGAAATGGACCGGTACAATAGAAATTAGGGTTTTTAATTAAAAAAAAAATACAAAAAAAAAAATCCTTATCATTGTTCTAGGATTTTCAATTGTTACTCATGTTTTTTATGGTATTTTAGAAAAATGAGTGTTTTATATCTTAATGAGTCCAGTATAGAAAAAATGTTTGATATAATAATTATAGGTATAAAATATGTGGACCGATATTTATCGATATTTGTAATCGAAATATCCCCGATACAAAGATATACCAGTGTATCGCTCTCGACCGGTACGAATCGAAATCCGATATTGACTACATTGCTCCGATTAAATGTTATATTTCGCTAGATCCTAGATTAATTGGATCATGGGTCTTTGGACCATTCGACAAATTTTCCATATAAATTTCTCCCTGGAGACCATTTTACACCCCCTAATATGAGTACAATTTTTTTTACAACTCTTTTCCTAAAATCTTAGCTCTGCCCTGGATGGAACCGAACTAGTTGTTCTAAAACTTTCTCTTTCCCGGTTTAAAATGTTCGCTTTTACATGGAACCGGAATAACCAAGGTTTTCGTGCACATAAAACGCGGGAAAGAGAACGTTCTGGAAAAACCTCGCATTCCCGTCTCTCTCCTTTCCATCCTCGCAAACCGCTTTACGAAGTTGAACGAACAAAACCCCAGAATTAATCTTGAGAATGTAAGTTGTTTATCCTTTAAAAAGTACTTGTTATTATTGGCTGTTTCTTTCTTCGATGTTCCTTTTTATTTTGATAGTATCGTATTGTTGGTTCAATTTCTTTTGATTCATTTTCTATCTTGATATAGCACAAAAAGCATCAATGATTAGGTAAATTTAGGGTTTGATTTAACTAATAAGATTTTTTAGGGTCGATAGATTAAGATTCTCCTAATCATGCCTGTCAATTCTGGTCGAGTTTATGAGCCAAACTGACTAATACAACAATTTTGTCGAGTCTAGGGTTTGATTTTACTACATTCGTTAATGTTTTCTTTTTCAATCCCAGGCTCCAGATTTGTAGTTTTCTATCTTCCTTTGATATGCCGAATCTGGCTGTTTGGTTATCTAATGAGGAAGCACAATTAACCCATGAGCAATTTTGATTTAGTAGTACAACTGGCAGAGTCAAAAGGCTTACGACCCCGACTTACTTATGCCGGTAAATTTCCCATTCAGGGAGCATTTTTTACTTGAGAATTCAACTCAACTGTATGAAACAATGGTTGTAACATCTATGTCCCTCCCTTCAAATTGCTAGAATACATTTTGTTTTTCTATTCATTCTCTAAATAGGATTGCAGCTGATGCATGAGATCCTAATTCCTTAGCACGCGGATGTGTAGAATTGTAGTTATAACTTTCTTGTTTGCTCATTTGGAACAACTTCATGTCTACGCAGTTGCATCTATTATAAAGATTTTTATAGTGTTCATGACGTGTAAATAGCATGGAGTTGATGAATTTGTGGCTTGCTTGTAATTATCTCTTTTAAATCTTCTAGTGAAGTCAGTGTCACCTAAAATGGAATCTCAAAAAAGCAAACCTGAATCAGGACTGCCGTCAACTCCTGTAGCCCCAGTCAGCACTTCTTGTCGAAAGAAAAAGTCAGATGATGCCAGTTTCTAGTGGATTTAAGGGATCATATTGATGAGTTTGTGAATGCTTCTATGGATGAACACAAAACTTGTTCCAAAAACACCATTCAGAAGGTTAGTGAGTGTAGTTTGTCTGAATGCAAAAGTTGGTTCTGTCAAGATGCACGGTTTGAAACATTTAACAATCCACCACTACATGTTTATAACAAGGATTAATAATACTCTTATGTGGATGTCAGATGTTTGGAATGTCGAAGGATGTTGCAGAAAAGAATCTAGGTGCCAAAGAAGTTGAAAGTGTTCTGCCCCTTGAAACAACTTTATCCGACTAAAGTAATCTCTCCCAGTTAATGTGGTCACAGATTTGGGGTCAGGTTTATTGTTACACTGCAGGTGGTGGTATGTATGCATCTTCTAGTTTTATCCACTTTTTAAGCGTAATTTCTGTACTTTTTACTTTTAGATCTACCGTCTCCGAAGCTTATAGGCTTCTACCTAATAAACGTGGAAATATATAGTTCTTGTAATATGGTTCACCTAGAAGGTAGAAATGTTGGAATGAGTTTGTCAAGACACTAATACATAATGATTTTGAATGGTCCCACACAGAAAGCTCTTTACTTCCAAAATTTAGTAGTAGTATAATTTTGTTATATCAAATGAGTATGACCTGAATTGTCGTATGATCTTTCAATTGAGTTTGCTTGAAAAATGAGACCTTAATAAGAAAAGCTCAAACTGTTTATAAGATTTATATCCCCGTTCATAAATATATAATTTTCTTGCTGAAATATCATTCTTTAAAGGTATGTGTACGTCTCAAGTACTGTCTGTGCCTTATGTCGATGCAAATGTATGCATTATTCTCTTCTTGTTTTTTCAGATGTTGGTCCTTTTAGTAAATAACAATAACCTTCCCGCCACTACTTTCGATGTACCGACTCTGCTTATTCCTGATTTCTCCCATTGCTTTCAGAAATCGTTTTCAAGTACGAAACTTTTCCTTCAGATCCTATATAACTTAAAACTATCTTACATATGGTTTAATCATAATGACGGGGATCATCTTTACGAGTACCCTTTAGCTTATTACAATTTGAGTGAGTACCCTTTAGCTTATTGCAATTTGAGTTACCTTGTCAAATAATTTCAGAACCAATCAGTCATGTCATGTCAGGTTATGCTATTCATTTTCATGAAACTCAGATTTTGTTTTCATTGGAATCTAACTTGGAATGAATTTCATCCCTGAGCATATACACAAATGGCAGCAGAGGAAATAAGCTGAAATCTTTTACTACTGTTAATATTTATTGTTTCATTCTTAAGTACACTTGGACGATTTAGAATCGCTTAAAGGAAAATAATAAGGCCACAGGAAGAAAATTATGTAAATAATTAACAAGCATTAATGAAAATAAGCTGCTTTCATTTTAAAAAGTTTAATTCTTGATGGTCTATAGTTGTCTTTGTACTGCTTCAGATTCTTTGTTTTTTATCTTAGCTTTAGATACTTCAACCTGCAAAATAGGGAAATGGATATTTAGCATTAACTTGTCAGGGATTCTAATATATGATTGAAGTCGAATCAAATAGGGTTATGAGAATAAGAATCATTTTAAGAATTTCAATCTTAGGGGTAACTGAAAAATTGCAGACTCCCTAGTACAGAGGCAAGGTCGTTCGGTGTTCATTCACAACCTGAGTTCGAGACGCATTAGTGTCCTGGTTCTATGGATTGATAGAAAAGGGTTGGAATTATTGAAAAGTTTTTAGATAACATTACCTTTGTTCTTCATCATTGATGTTGATGTTGGCGCCATTGTTGGAATTACCATGGTGATGATGGTAATTAGTATTAGTTGCAGTAGTGTTTTTGTAGTTGGGTAGAGGAATCTGGCCGGACTCGATGTACTGGAGATCTCGAATAAGGATTTCATACTGTCTTTTGACTTCATCAACAGTTTTTCCACCCACTGCTTTCGCTACATTGTACCATTTATCAGGGGTGTCTTTATCATAAACTGCTAATGCTTTCTCAAACGCTTTGTTCTGTTTAGCAGTCCATGTTGTTGAACTCCTAGAAGCCATTGCAGTTCTAGAGAGCGAAAATGAGAAAGTAATGGGGTTTATGTTTCTGGAGATAGAGAACTGGAAATGGAAGATCAAAGAGAGTGTTGAATGGTAATATGAACAAAGAAGTATGAGCTATATATATAAGGGGTTGAAGGAAGGGTTTTTGCCAGCTGGCTCAATGGAGAATCAATCATAAAGGAAAGGATTTTTGGAATATATTGAACAACTTGAGTAAAAAATTAACAAGAAGTAAATGACCTTGCTCCATGCCAAAAATATATATGCATGCGCGTTCCTAGTTTGGCTGCTATCATCCACCGTTGAGATTTTAAACATGAGCGGGTGCAGTGGCGGACCTAGAGGTGTCAAATGGGGTCTACGGACCCACTCGATTTTGGGTCTAAAAGCTATATTTGATGGTAAGTGATAAGATGACCCATTTAAACTTGGATATTTTCTCTATTTTAACCCCCGTCAAATAAATTTCTGGGTCCACCACTAAGCGGGTGAATTTTTCAGATCCAAGCTAGAATTTTACCCATCAAATTATTCTGATAAAAAGAAGTCTCTTTAGAGGCTATGAGTTTTTTCTTTTTGGAACCAACTTACTTTTTAGTTAAACTTGAGCATGATTAAGAACACGTTTGAAAGTCCGTCCTAGCGGGTCCTGAATCATGAGACTGTTCACCGCGTCCTTCTATAAAAATTATAGTCTTAGAGGATTATGGATAGAGGAACATGATGAAAAAAATCTATTAGTGGAGAAAATGACATTCTGACATAAGATATCATCAAATTTCTTTACATTTTTACTAGTTGGAAGTACAGTTCAAAACAGTCGCTATTATCACTCCAAAAATACCAATCTTACTTTTCACTAATGAAAAATCATGTACCATTTTAAAGGGCTAAAGCTTAAGCATGATTTAATAAGAAAAAAAAACAAATATTTGTCTATATATCAATAATTGTATACCCTTGCACTTACGAGCTAGTAAAACGTTGGACCTCGTGCTTAAGTTATATAAACACATTGTATATACATGGACCACATGGAATTTTTTTAACCAAGTATGGGATTGGCGAACGGGTGATGTCAATGTAACAGGATTTCCCGTTTAGCTAGAATCATTGTGCAGACACTCTTAAGAAATTTCTAAGAAAACGTAGAGTTCTAAGGTATTTCAGCCATGGTAGTGTTGAGTGAATACTATTCTCACAGGACCTTGTAAACTGACCAGATTATGGTCAGAGATAAAAATAGAAGTAGAATAGCTTGAAAGTTGGCCGTCCACACAGGTGCTGCTCCTTCACCAAAGCGGCCTAAAGTTTTCTAAATCATTCTAAGTGTAATGATTATATAAATGAGTTACATGGTTCTAACTAAAATTTTCTAAATCTTTCTAAGGTAGTTCATTGAAAAACATGATAAAAATAAAATAAAATCAACTAACTAGCTAGCTAGGCTTTGCATTTGCAGGGGGTCCTACTTGTAACTTTTTGTTTTCATCTAATCAGTCTGTCTTTTACAATGTGGTGATAAAAAGGCCCAGTACTTTAGATATTGAATCCAACCTCATCATTCCAGTATTCCATGGTCACGAGAGCCACCATTTACCAACATCATCGACCCCCATTGTACTGCCCCTGTGTGTGTCTCTCTCTCTCCTCTCTAAATGAAGAGCTGTTTCTTGCTCTAGAAATATGATCTCATTTTTCTGAGTATGGATTCTTATACGTCACATAGATTAGATTTGTTGTTACTTTGTTGTGAGAGTTAATAGCTGGCCATGGCCATTGTGCTCTGATGAGTTTTATAGTACAATGATATACTCTTATATGTACTTACATAATTTCGTTTGATTATTCAGTTCGACCTTGATCCCCATTTAAGGTATTTTTAGAGTTATTACTTGGTCTTTGTTAGCATATAGACAATAACATAATTGACTACCTCATGCTGGTGTTATATATTATGTGTTATTGTTGTCGTCGTCGTTCATGATCGGATGAGCTGTGAATAGTCCTGGACATTCCCATGTGGATGACTTTGGTAGCTAGCAATAATCTGGTAACACGTATTGATTAAGCTTCGAGAGCTCTGTGATAAATTTAGGTCAAGCTTATTTGCATGAGAGACCCATAATCTATATTACTGGTCTAAGCTAAGTTATGTGCTAGTTAGAGAATAGAAGTCTCGAAAACGAATCAACTCAAAGATGGTGATAGATGCATCTTCCAAGCATTTTAATACGTACTGATACTAAAGACGCAATAATAACCAATATGAAATGATAACATTATCGATAGAGTGGAATGGAATTGTGTAACAAGTTGTGCATTAGAAGCAGAATAATAAATCAGTACTACCTTAAACTGTTTAATGGTACTTTATAAGTTAATATTAGCTCCTTCAATGGAGAAACAAAAGCTATTTGGAATTTTGTTCTTTTTGGTTAGCTCACGGGGAAACCACTTGGTCCCATTTGATATAATATCATCATTATTATAAGTTTTCAGGGGATTATGTAGAATCAATATCGTGTTGAGTTCAACTTTTGGACTATTTTTCTTCACCCATATTTGGAGAAGTGCTTCACTCAATTTACTTAACCTATTTAAGAGAAACCAAACGTCTATTAGTTTTGATTCTAGGGCAACAGTTTAAAGCTGATTATATTTGTATCCGTGCTATTATATTTAACTTCTTATAACGGTTATTTTCAGATCAAGTTCAATAAAAAATTTTGATTTGGTATAACGGAGCTTCGTCCCGTCCCGTCATGATGGCTGGTTGAAAAGTTCATTAACCGTTAATGACGATTTGATTATTTAATTTTACCATACTTGTTAATATTACAGGAGAATTAGTCATATAACTCATCACCAGAATCATGGACACGTTGAGAATGGTGAATCATGGAATCAATTTGTTCTGCAACTCTCTTTTTGCATGGCCTCTCTGTTTTATATATAGGTGGATCATTACACTGTTTTTTAATTTGGTTATTAGTTTTGAATTGCATTATTTAAGTATTTGATTTTATACATTGCAGTTGACTGAGAAGGTTTATAGAAACATGGATGATATTATACAACATATATTTGCCAATTAAGTATTTTTGGTAACCGTTTAAAGTGGCAGTCGTGTATTTTATTTTGCGGTGTTGTCCACCCACTTTAGGTGACGTTGACCTGGTATAATTAAGTATTGGGTGTAAACGAAGTGTAATAATTGTAAAATAAAATAGTCAATAGGAGAGTTGGTTTCTTTAACCCCTAAATATTTGCACCAATCAAAATTTCATTTTGATTGTATATAACTTTGTTTTTGGTTTCCTAGTCCCGGTTTGTAACGAATTCCAAATAGGTTTCCCTTTTTTAAATTTAATAGTAGCCGTTTATTAAAGATGATTAAACGTAGATCGTCGATTTGCGATGTTGTCCACCCACTGTAGGTGACGTTGATCCAGTACAATTAAGTATTGGGTGTAAACGAAGTGTAATATTTTTAAACAAAAGAGCAATATGAGAGTGAGTTTCTTTAACTACTAAATATTACACCAATCAAATTATGCCAAGTGTCCTCACTAAAAAGCTAAAAAAATCTTATTTCAACCAATAAAAAATGAAGATTTTCTTACCGTTAAACATGAAAGATTTATTTTTCTAGACTTTAAGTCTCTCTAGATTATTACGCTTTTTTTTGCATAATTATATGCATCATGTTGGACAAGTAGAGTTTGGTATCCGAATGACGAATGACTGACGCATTCTTAATTCTCAAATTATTAAGATTGCTCCAGTGACCTACGTCAAATGTGCTTCTCTTAGAGTTTTTCACAACTAGGGACTAGGCAAACACAGAGGTAGTGTTGGATAGAAATTTGGTATCTGCATTTTCAAGATCGTTCAGCAAATTCGGTTCAGGGATTACTAACCCGCGGGTTGTCCCCTCGGTAAGTGTAGCAGGACCCAAAGATTAAACCCAAACATAAAAAAGGAAATTTTCTGGGAGTAAAGGAATGATCTCATCTAAGTATCTCTTACTTAATTGAAGCACAAAAACACGAAGAAACGAGGGCCAGAGGTGGAACTGGAATGCATACATAAGATGTATTCGGAATTAGGCAGTCGGGTCACGTGGGTCTACAAGACCGTGCAAAGATTACCTTCCCAAATTGAAATCCACTCCCTTTTGTTTGTTTGTTTTGCTGGACTGTGTATAGTGGGTCCCACTAGAACAAGTTGGGGACGTAGAAACTGGGCCATAGTTTCCCAGGTCTTCACACTGTTCTACTAGGATCGATAGGCTATTATTATGATTTGCAGGGCAGAAACTTTTTAAGGTTAAAGTATATCCGTGTCCTTATATTGCACCTGCACGTGACTTTGACGAATCTAGCCAAATGATTGACCCCATGAACTAGTAACACCAAATTTTAATATCTGGATATTTTTCACACTTGATTTGAGTCAGTGGTTTGGTACAAAGTGTGGATTCACTGGTCTCTGCACATAAAGATTTGAGTGTGAGAGGACTGAACAAACTTCACGAGATATTTAGGAGGGGTCTTTGTTTTCTTACCACTCAAACCTCTTAATACACAATTTGGAAAAAAATAGATTTAAACCTTTTACTACTCAAACCTCTTAATTCATCGACTGGAAAAATAAATTCAATCTATATTTTATTTGGCCAATTAAAGGGCTTGCTTTGGAGTATTTACATCCACAGATAAAAGATAAAAGATATCTAAAAAATTATAAAAATATTAAGTTATTTTTATTAATTTAAATTACTTTTGTAATCTTAAAATATAAAACTATTTTTATTTTAATATAATATATTTTTTCTAAATTTTTTTATTTTTATTGAACCAAAAATATATATAAAATAAAGAAAACTAATTTAAAAAATAAAAACATTTTTTAGAAAATAAAGATTAAATTAAATTTATTAAGCAATTGCTATTTTTTTAATGCACCAAATATAAAAAATAAAAACAATTAAAAAACAAAATTATAGTATATTAAAATTAATAAAATAAAATAAAATAAAATAATAATAATAACTTAACTAATCTAATAACTAAATATTTAATTAACACTAATTAATCAAGGATGTTTCAGTTATTATGAAAACTAGATGGATAAAGGGTATCAGATAATACTTCAAAAAAACCATATCTTATGTTTAAATGGTTATGGACTGAATAATAATACCATAAACTAAAGATCAAATTTCTAGGAGATCAGGGGAAACAATATCATGAACTGAATTCAATCCTATCATGATATAAGGAAACACAATCCCCTAGAAATTTGATATTTAGTTTATGATATTGTTTCAGTCCATATAGGTTTTTAATTCTACTTACGTCGTTGATGGTAGGGCTATCAATGGGTCTGATTTTTTTCGAGTACTACTGGATCCGATTAAAAAAGACGGATCCGGTTCTAACGATTTCGGGTTTGGTTCTTAATTTAGTGGATTCGGAACTGGACCCGATTAAAAACCTAAATATCTGTTGGGTCTGGATATTTAATGGGTCTTTTAAAACCAACTATAATTATTTTTTAATTTTTAATATTGGCTTAGATCGTATAATTTTTCATATAAAATTATTGCTACATGTATATAAATGTTCTAATTAAAGATTAGATATAAAAAATAAATAAAAAATATAAAAAATCTAAATTAAACTAGACAAAGTCTTTAAATATTGGGTAAAATTAATAAAAAGATGATAAAACATTACTACCGTTGGATTTTCTATATCCGACGGTTAATGTATACGATGACATGTCACATCAACTATACTTGGTTTGTGTTTGGTTGCGCCTCGCGTTAGGAATGTAAACTAAAACTGAATATCAATGAGCTTCTCCATTTTATATCTCCGACCTCCTACACTCTTGCCTCTCTTGATTAACTTCTTATTTTTCTGTGAAAGGTTCTCTTCCTAGCATAGAAGCCTGCAAAGAAGTTTGTGAGGTGATAAGTGGAGCCAAGGTATCCATAGTGTCATAGTGATTAAGCAGCACTGTAGTTGTTCGCCTATTTGTTCGACATGAACAGAAACAATTGTCATTGACTAAGCACCGTTGCCATAGCTTTCACTACCACGACCAATCTCCTTTTAAGAAAATCAACGAAGGGACCAATTTTGATTGTCATTCTTCACCGTTTCAGTCTCAAACTCTTCCGTTTCTGTATTGAAAAGATTTTCTAACCCTAGATTTGATTGAGGCTTGACAATAAAAATTATGCCACCATTTAGTGTCAATCCATTCGATCCCGCTACTCATTTCAGTAACTTATTCAATCTCTTAGGGCAACCACGATGGGCGATCAAATCGTCGATCATCGACTAATTTTGATCGATGGTCGCCCAAATGGTTCCGCAACCGTCGATTATATTTAGGAATATAATCGACGGTTTATCCTGTAGCAGATCAAATATGATCGAAAGGTCGACGACGGAATTTATAGTCAGGCGGTATCCTAGGACATCGCCTGATGACAAGCCAGACTCTAGGATCTCGCTCAAATTTACGGGCGTAGTCTTACCATTTCGCCTACGCAAGCGAAGTTTCAGAATACCGCTCCTCCAAACGTAGTTCCAGTTCCTCGCCCATGCATGAGCGATATGCCACAAACCCGCTCATAAAAAAAAAAACTGGGCGGACACCAGGGCCCTCGCTCCCTATTACGCGGTATGCTAGGCCACCGCCTATGTCTGGGCGAGATTCTAGGTTGCCGCCTTGACCCGAGCGAGGCTATAGGCCATCGCTAACATTACCGTTAATTTATTTTACCGTTCAAATTTTCTGTCCGTTGATTCGTCAACGGCTATATTTTTCCCCATATGTACCGCAACTTCACCCAAATTTTTTATACTGAATTCATAGTTTTTTTAGGTGTGAAAAAATTCTAAGTTTATTCTTATTTGAAATCCATTGGTAAAATGCCACAAACAAAAAGAGGTCCAAATTTTTCGTCTTTTGAAGATTTGACGATGTGTACAATTCACTTGTCAATTTCTCAAGATTCAAGCATTGGTACAGATATATGTGAAGAACAACTATGGCCAAGTATTCTAGACCGGATGAAAGAAACCATACCCAGTATGGCACTACGTACTTGGACCTCCCTGCAGAAACGGTTTCAAATTATAAGCAAAGATGTGGCGTTAATGTCTGCAAAGGAGGCTGAAGTAGAAAGGGAACATCATACAGGATGGGGCCCTGATAATAAGGTAAGAAATAATTTAAATTCATGATCATTTCTTTTATCCATATCCTTGTATAACCTCTAACAAATTAAGGTGAAACACTAGGCCGCAGAAGTTCGTAGGCTTTTCAAGGAATCTACTGGACGAAGTTTTAAGCACGAAGATTGCTACTCAGTTATGCTAGAAAATATTAAATATTCAAGACGGGCGACCTTTGTTTTCGATTCATCGCAGGCAGAGTCTGATTACGACACTGAATCTCAGGGCGTACAGGACACACCAGATTTAAACGTAGATGGTCCAAGCGCCTTTGAAGACCTAGGAGATATCCCAAACACATTGATCCGTCCGATGGGTCAAAAAGAGAGCAAACGACAAAAGACAAAAGGTAAAGCAAAATATACAGAAAATAATCAATTAATGGAAAATATTTTTAAAGAGCAAATGACCTTCAACGCCAAATGCACGGAACAAAGAGCTATGAAGATTGCACATAGGGAAGCGGAGTTTGCCGCAAGATTAGATTGCGAAAAGGAAAAGTATGAAGCAAAATTAGCTAGGCGAGAAGCAGATGAGGAATTCCGTATCATGATGATGGATACCTCACAGATGAATGATGTAGCTAGACAGTACATCGAACTGAGGCAGGGTGAAATTTTAAGGAAAAAATTGAACCAACCTTAGGAGGAATTATTTTATACTCTTTGTATGGTTGATTATTTATTTTCATGCATTTGTTTTGAATATGAAATGTAGTTTTAAAAAAAAAATTTAATAAGTTTTTTTGACAACACTTTGAACTCATCCTATAAGCAGTAAAATATAACTATAAATACTGGGTGCACTCGAAAGATAACTATAAATAGAAACGCTACAACTCAATTTACTCCTGACAACAAATATAACCCAAAAACTATCCTTAATAAATATCAATCTTCCCCAACAGATGACCAAATATGTTCGATCAAGTCATTTCTCAAACGAACCCCAATTTGTTTATCAAATACTGCTCGTCTACGTTGGTCAATCATCACTCTTGATAGTTGTGATGTGTTGTCCCTTGAAATGACACATGGAGCACCAAAGCTGCATTGATCATAGTGATGGGGCCAGTCGTCGGGAATACGTTCATCCTCAACTATCATGTTATGTAGAATAATAACTGTTTTCATGATGTACGCTAACACATCAGCATTTCACATTCTTGCAGGCTGTTTGATGATTGCAAATTGATTTTGAAGTACCCCGAACCCTCTTTCCACGTCCTTTCTACACCCTTCCTGCAATGCAGAAAATTTTTGTTTTTTTTGGGAATCGGGATGTTTTATGGTTGTGACAATTGTTGCCGTCTCAGGGTATATTCCATCACCAAGATAGTACCCCATATTATACTGATTTCCATTTACCTGAAAGTTAACTGTTGGTGCTTTTCCCTGGATGAGTTTTTTGAATATATACGATCGGTTCATGACATTTATATCATTGTTTGACCCTGGCATACCAAAAAATGCATGCCAGAACCATAGATCATGCGACACCACTGCCTCCAAAATTATACTTTCGCTTCCCTTGTAAGGGTATATGCACCGGATTCAGCAGATGGGCATCGGTCCCATTTCCAATGCATGCAATCGAGGCTCCCAATCATACCGGGGAATCCTCGTTTTTTGTTTTCTTCGAGGAGGTTTTGAACATCCTGTTCAGTTGGTGTACGTAAATATTCTTTCTCATACAGTTGGACCATAACCCTGCAAAATCTTCTGGTTGCTTCCAATACAGTGGTTTCCCCAATCCTTAAATATTCATCTATTGCATCCGCGGCACAACCGTATGCTAACATTCTAATTGCTGCTGTAATTTTTGTGTGCGGGGTTAAGCCTGGAACACCACAAGCATCTTTTTTTTGTACAAAATAACTATTCACCCGAACAATATCACCCAATATCCGGTTGAATAATTCACGACGCATTCTAAATCTTCTACGGAAAACATGTAGGGGGAACGCCGGGTTGTTGGAAAAATAGTCTGTATGCAAACATCTGCCACCTATATGACGATTTCTGGGTATTTTAGTACGTGTGTTGCGAGGTTTCATATTAGATGCCAATAATACGGCAGTAACTGCTATGTTATTACTAGCGGCCTCAGCTTCACTCTCATCTGATGAGTAATAACTACTGTTATCTTCATCGTATAATTGTTCGTCTGAAGAAGAAGAACTAAAAGAAAGATGCTGCGAGAAGCTAGAAGATGAACCGTAGTTGGTTGTTTCATTTTGATAGTTAAACATATTCTTGGGATGTTTGAAAAAATGGATATATACGTTTGATAAACTAGTTTGTATCGCTAGATAAGGGAAGTATGGTTATTTATAACATGAGATGAAATGACAATAGACTAACTACATAATAATTCAAAGATTGAATT